>JAHZNC010005939.1:0-27290 GCA_027744095.1 Zhuqinia jingwanae | reverse complement strand
TCAATGATGCTCTGATCCTCGGATGGTCTTCCCTTTTTGTAGTTGAGCAACGACAAAGGACCCAATAAAGGTAACAGAGGTAACATCTTCTTCTTCAAGTGTAAACTGTTTTGTTGTTGCTGGTGTAATTGGCGAAAGAAAAAAAGCAGGTCCCTTCATATCCATCCATTGCATTCGTGAATCACTCGTCACCAGTTGACATTGCATTCGCATTCTTGTTACATTTTCTTTAGTTGTTAAATAGTTTAACACACAAACTTATATTTTAACTGCGCCCTTTATTACCATTTCAACTAAAAAAGGGACGTCTTCTTCTTCGACTACCCTTTCTTTACCCTGCCATATCTTTTTTTCCACACAACTATTGCATGTAAAAAAGACCAAAAAGTAAAAGATGATGATCATGTTGACTGACACATGACATATAAACTTATTACTTACATTATAATTTTTTCTGGTGCTTTACAAAAAAAAATTGGATAAACAAAAGAAGAAGAAAAAGAAGATGCACAAGAAGAGGACAAATATATTATATGATGATATGCATTAGATGCACTTGAACAAAATATCATGCAGGGATATATAATATTGTGGGTTGTTGTATCTGTAATAGGATAATAGGATAATCAACAACGCATTTATTATTTTGATTGGGAGGATGATTCGCAGAGGTTATAGTTATTAGTTGTCGCGGCCACCAAATTGTTGTATGCCTAGTATAATATGCATAAATTGCATTTTACATCTTCTCATCTTCAAAAAAAAAATAAAGGTGGTCGTTCCAGATGCTTATTTGATAAATATTTACCTGAATAGAACGGTATAATTTCGTAGACCCAATTTATTCCCTTCCAAATTGATGTCATACTATAACAGGTATGTACATCAAATAATATTGATTATTATCCTACCTTTAGTTTGGAGATCAAAGCGGAAAGTTGCGAATTTGAAGAAAAAATGGGTGGCGTTGTAAACTGAACCTCACCAACTCCCGCTTCTACTATTATTCCTTATTTTTTTCTCGTACCAGCAGAACATTGTATGGGAGTAGAGAGTGAGTTAAAGGAGAGAAAAAAAACGAGACAGGTAATATTTATTTATAAAGTTGTATCGTTGTACTACAAGGTCAGCAATTAACCATTCCTCCCAATCTTTATCCAGTAGTGACGTATCAAAGTACTTACTAAATTCGTTAGTTAATGCACAAATATTTTATTGTCGTTTACAATCCAAAAAAATATTGAATGCACTCCTCAATCTACATCTCATCTAAAAAAACCCATCTAATCTACATAATATCGTAATATTGGCCAATTTGCGATTTTTTTTCTATCTATATCTCTCTCTCTTTTGCTTTGTAAAAATGAAGATGATGTGATTGGTAATGTCAACCATCATGAAGAAGATCGGGTTCCTTTCCAATGCTTTGTTACAATTTAAGATAAGATAAGCGATTGTCCTATCGCAAACTTTAGTCATCTTCGCTGTCTACTCAAAGCTTAAACATTTTTTAATTTTATTACCTGTTGCATATTATTATTTTATTCTATGCTAATGGATGATAGCAATGATCTAGAAAATAAAAATTTCGAATTATAATTTTGAACTTGTTCATTTTCATAATAAAAAATGCAAATGGTGCCAACTTGCTTTATAAGTTGTATACTCGAAATGAAAATGAAAAGTGCACACTTTCGTTTTCATATTACCACCCACTCTCACTTGACTATACCACCAAAGTATTGCATTTACACCTGCCGTGTAATTGGATGTATCTATTTGGCCACCCAACAAATTTAATAATAGTAATGCTTTGTTGAATGACAAGTGCATCATCATCATCATCACAAAATCCTATATAATCATTCACAAAAATATTATACACGCATGCATATCAAGTTACTAATTTAATCTAATTTGTAGCGAAATGAATTGGAAACGTAGAAAAAAATATATATAAGACACGAACAAGTGTGCTGCTATAATCTAATCTTGTTAACTGTCGTAATTTTATTTTTTCAAGTGTATATCCCCCAAAAGAAAAGTTCAGAGTCATACAAACAACAACGAGACATTATTATCATCATTATTATTGTTATTGCTATTATTCATCTCATTATCATTTTTGTTGCTGCTTTTATTTTAGTTTTGATTGCCATATATACTACTACATATATATCACGTGATGTATCATATAGACAGAGACATACATTGAGTCAACCTTCAACTTTTAAACAATGTCACAACAATAACAAGAAACAAATGCTCGTTAAAATAAGCAAAATTGTGTTATTATTTTAGAGATTCTTTACATTTTTATTCCAATTTCATCTGGTGAACATAATATATATTATATAGAATTAATGGCAGCAATAGATGGGTATGCACAATGGTGTGTAGTTTGTGTGTGAGTTCGTGTGCCTTTTATTACCATTTTAGCTCATTGTTACAAAAAAAAACGACAATGTGTTGATGTTGATAACGGTAGCTGTCGGTTGAAAAAGAAAAAATGAAATGAAGAAGATGATGATATTGGGAATCAATAAAAAATGTAAAATGGGTAGAAATCCAGAAAACAAGAAGAAGGAGATGCAATCCACCTTGAGTACCAATACATACCTATACATACCACTTACAATTACTACTTATCTCGATCTATCAATTATTATTGCCTATATCAAAATATCATTACATATACTATGTATATATTATAATTGGTATGGATATACCTATAGATAATTGATTTGTATGCCTCTCGTCTCTGACCAGAAAAAAAGACACCACAAAAATATATATTATAAAGTTGGACATTTTTTTATGTTTTGGTTGGTGGTAATGTCAACGCCACGTCAACATGTGTGCATTGAGCATCACTGTAATTTGAAGAAGGGCGATGAATGGCCTCTGTCTCTGTCATGTCAACAAAATAATCGATCGATGAAGAAGATGAGTTGCTAAAAAAACGAATACCTACACCTTCCACAGCCAAGAATCGTGACCAATAAATGGGTAACCATGTAACATGGTCGAAGTAGATGATGAACATCAGTTGTAACAATTATTATTATTAACATGTTATCATTATCCCAGAAAAAAAAAGTCAAGATGAATATATTTTTAGAAGAAAAGACAAAAAAAAAATTTGGATATTGCATGTCACGGGGTATACCTATCTATACGCACTGTTATTGACTCTGTAAATGTGTCTGTGTGTGTATATATAAATGTGCAAACTTGCCAACAAGTGAGCAGTGTGTGTGCATTGTGCATGCCATATGTCACGCCGTGATTGTGTAACAGTTTTGGGCATTCATTTATGAAAATATTTGTATTTAGCACCTCATAAATGTCATCTCTGGAATAATTAGGCAATTATTTTTTTTGCATGGTGATGATAATTTGATGACATATGTATCATTGGTTTTGTGCTAATAACTAATAAGTTTAAGTAGTATGCTCATGCACTTTCTCTGGTTCTATGCCAAAAGGAAAGGATTGTTATATTTTATTGGGGAATGAACAAGGTTGAATTGATGTTTTGTTTTATAAAAAAAATGATTTACCGAGGCGGTTTAAATCATATATTATAATTCCAAATTTTTTAAAGTGCATTTATTATCTATCTGTAATTAAAATTTTTACTCGTGTGTTTTTTTCTTGCAATGCAATGGTTGTACTGGTTTGCATTGAGCTTATCTAAATTATTACATAATGAAATAAAAATAACTTTAGCATAATTTGTTTTTTTAGCAAAAAGTTGACATCAAATGTTTTTTTTGAGTGAGGATGCACTTGAATTTAAAAAAAATGTTTTTGAGATTTTTTAAGGTCTTTTTTTATAAAAGAGAACAAAGTATCGAGTCAATTGAAGAAACAAATATATATATAAGAAAAAGTAAGTCTGCCGAGATTTGTAGATAACCACCCACCCACACATGATAAATATTATTATGGGATCAGCTCAAATGCACACAACATAAATTGTACACTTGTACACCCCAGTTTCCCAATTTCTAATAAATTTGCACAAATGAAAATGGAAAAAAGTGAAAAGTTGTTTTTTGAAGGGCTAAAAAAATATAACTGCCTATTTTATATTTTAAATTTTTTTTATAATAAATGGATTGAATGGCTGCACTTTTGAACTGGCTGACTGAGAGAGGTTTCGCGTTAACCACACAAAACTGAACAATCACCCCTTCCCTTCTCTTCAACTTCATAATATTATTATAACCTTTGTATTTCCAATTTTAGTAAAGAAATTACCTATTTAAATTTGTATTACTGTCACAAGATAAACAAATATTTGCAAATTATATATTGCAACATTATGTTCTTTTTCTCCTTGTGTCCTTTCTCATCTTTCTTGTCTGTCAAGCAAGGAAAAAAATCCAATCCTTTTAATTTGCAAAAATATTTAATATTAATTGTTTTTTTTATAAAACATACATAACAAGCAATCATCATCGTCATTATTAGTGTTATTACACCTGACATTTTTTTATTGTTTTCCAATGACTGATGTGCCAATTTTGCTAATTTTTAATTATACACCTTAAATGGCACCACACACACAAAAAAACATTCTTTTCTTAGCTTTTTTAATTTAATTTAACTTTAATTTTTTTGTGCACCCAATTTTCCAATTTCCAGTCCAGTCACCACTACATTAAAAAAAGTGAATCTGTGACAAAGTGACTGTAAAGCAAATCACTTTTATAGAGAAAAATACATATAACATTTTAATGTCAATTAATCAGTGTCTATTTGCCACAGGACATCAACTCATCTTTCCTCTCTTTTCTATTTTATGTTCCAAGGTTGCATTTGCTTTTTTTTTGCAAACAAAAAAAATATATAAAAATATTTGCAGTTCAGATCGTGACCAGTCCCGGCATCCCAAGTGCAGGAGCATCCTTTCGTCTTGAGTCAAGTGAAAAATGTCACAGAATAGTCATCAACGCCATCAAAGTCAAGTCAGCAGATTAGACATATATCTCCTGTCGTTTTGTTGTAGCCGTTAACTGTGTTGAATAATTGATGAGTTTTATTGCATTTTTCCCCCAAACAAGATTTTTTTTACATATTTTTCTACTTAAGCAGCATTACAACAATACACAATAATGTAAATTGCCAGTTTTATTTCTTTAGAAAAATGTAAAATCTGCCCAGAAAGGGCTAATTGACCATATCAGCCAACGAACTTGACTATAAAAAACCAAAATTGCAAATTATACAAAAATGGCAAAAAAAAAGTTACAAAAAAACTCAAAATACAAAAACGAAATAAGGGATACATACATAATCTGCGCGTGGTCGTACTAATTGTAAGTACCTACCTACATATATAGCAACCTACCCTTTAAAAAAAATTAAAATGTATTTATACCTATGTGTGGCCTGTGTACACTCTGGGTCACTGTGAACTTCTTTCCATTTCTGAAGGAATATTTTATACCTAATTTAATATATTTAAAAAAAAAGTCGAAATAAAATATGACTGCATGGCTAATTGACTATCAAGTGCGGAAAATGGGAATTGGTCATTGTTGCTGCAGCGGGATGCAGTATGCATATTATTTGATTTGCATAACAATCAAGATATGGTCATAGCAATAATGATATCCCATCTTCATCTTGAAAAAAGTTAATGAGCATTGACATCACATATTACGATCATCACACTGACGGAAACTTGACGAGATTCATGACTATGACATTTTTATTTTTAATTTAATTAGGTACATATATACATGTTGATCATGTGAACAAGGCATGATAAATTTGGAACCGCTTCCGTTCTAGATGATGATGATGATGGGTGCAAGAACTGTAAAACAGCAGGAAATATACGAGGTATGAATGTATGTATATGTATATCAGATATATACATATAAAGATCATATAAACTTATAAGACTTTAAAACTTATATAAACACATGCTTTGTGACAATGTGATAATAAACTACACTTATGATTATGTATTTCGTCAAAGGTGAGAAATATACTGCAGAATGCACTATATATTTCCTACAGGGTTACAAAGTTACAAAACTGTAAAAATTGAGCATTTTTTTATTGTCATGTCTACATGTTAATCCATTCCACGTTCTTCTTCTTCATTTTTTGTATATATGTATGCATTAATTGTCTTCTTTTAGAGAGATGCTAATCAAAGCTTCAAGAATGATTTTGAGCAAAATGATAAATGATATGATACGGCACTTAAAAAGTAGCCGCGGCAAACATATTTATGGTATTGCCATTGGGAAGGATCGTTTACTCTTGAAATATATAGCAACAAAACGTGCATGCATAATTTTGTTAACATTTTTATCTGCTTAAATGCAAGCTGAATGACAACAATGACAAAAATAATTACATGGCTGACAAAGTCCAAAGCGATTAACGAAGCATCTTCATGTCTTGGTCATTATTATGTATATCTCTTTTACTTTAAGGGCTTACTTTTTTATTGTTTTTTTATATGGTTATTCCATATTTTTTCCATATCTCCAGGCTAGATCACCTATACAATATATATATTATTATCTCCCTATATATGGAGTTTGAAAAATTGCTGAAGATAAACTTATTGTAATTAGTGGTGCTGGTTGCTGTGGTACCGTAATAAAATGATAATTTGTACGTGCAGATGAAGATGAACAAGGCTACCTGACTCTTCTTCACAAAAAAAAGGAACAAAGTGGTTTCTCATTTGACTCAAAAAAAAATTCGTTAAAGTTGCTTGCCCTGCCTGCAAAAATGCTAGAATTTTTACAAAATGAAATGGACATTTTATGCAAATTAAAATCTAGATCGGATAATTAAATAAAGTGATGGATAAGGAGCATTATCATCATCATCATGATATGATGTGTACATGCTCATCATCATCATCATCAAAATGTCGTATCACTTTTTGTTTATCTCATTTCCTTTATCCTTCAAAAGAATTATTTGCTCATCCGCGTGTGTCTTCTTCTGGTTTGGAGTCATCCACACTTCAATGGCAAGTAATTATAAAATTACTTAAAAGTACAGGGCACTTTGGTGTAGGCAGAAAGATTAAATTGGCCTTTTAGCACGTGTTTCGAGGGAACGTTCCCATTGACCTATTTCACGACTCTGCTCCTCATGTTACAGCAAATGATGATGATGATGAGGATGACTAAAGCAAACTAAATGAATAGATGAGATTTTTTTTCAAAGAATCGAATCAAATATTATTTTTTACATCTCTCTGAATGCAAGGTCAATTTAACCCTTTCTGTTTTCAAGTTGTCGTGCAATTAACAATGGAATGTCGCATGCATCATGCATACATACATATACACCGGTCAATCTATTGTCTTTCTTTTTCGTTTCATCTTCATTTATAATAAAAACTAGCGCTATATGCTATATTTCATTTGTTGTAATTACTTGAACGTCGTCCGTCTTACGTATGTCGAGCAAAAATATGATTTTTGCAAATTTTAGTAAATATGATAATCATATTATGATTCATTCGCATGTTTCATACATTTCATATGCACATCACTGGTTGGAGTATGCTACGATTTTAGTATAGTTTTAAGATTTAATGTGTTTACATAATGGTTTCCTATTTAGACTTTCTTGTTACGTTTTTAAAATTAAAGTAGCAACAAATAAAACCATGTATCGTTCAAAGCGCTACTTTATCAGTTTGTGTTATTGCATCATTGCAAGTTATATATGTAGGTATATATTTAGTTACGGTGATCAAATTGCATGAAATGATTTGAACTAAACTGATTGTAAATATTGCCCCTTGATATACTACTCCCAATTAATAAAAAAAAGCTCAAAATGCAGCACATTCTCTTTTCCTTGATGCGTCTTCGCATCGTTTCTATCTTCAACCCTTTTCCTGAAAATTTCCATTGCCTCATATGCATTTATGCATTTTTACTAAACGTAGATATATATGTTTATCCAGCTCGTTCTAAATTTTTACACTTTTATTATTTGTTGCCACAAAAAATAATAATAAATAAAAAAAAGTTTGTAAGGTCACAGATGGCTTGGTATATTGTCATTACCACCTTGAGACTAATTAGCAGTTGGCATTATTGCAGTATTTTTCAGAGATGAAGATGATCATCTTTATAAAAAAAGGTGAAATATTTAAATGTAAAATGCCAAGAGAGGTTTGTCATAAAAAAATGACATGCTTTTTATAAAATTATCACAGCAGGGAATGAATTTTTACCGGCACTAAATATTTATACAGATGATCAAGCAAAACGAAGCTATTTCTGAGTTGATTTATATATCTTTGTGTTATTGTTCATGTTTACTACTGGTTTGCTGAAATGTATATATATTTTTTTTGTGCAAAATGTTTGTGTAACAAGGGCGTATCACATCTTTCAAACTATTACCGGGTTTTGGGAGGAGGGACTCTGATAGAAATAGGAAAAGACAGACGAGTAGTAATTTATATATACTGATGATATACTAAAAAATGGGAAGACGATCGTCTGCTGCGAATATGTAAATTTGAATTGGGTTTATTTACCAACTCTATAGCTTCCAGTGTGTAGTAATTATAATTACATATGGAAAAAAAGGTTTGTTGTTGTATAACCTTGCATTATGTCAGTTATTGAATTGTGAGTTTGGAAGCTCTTCCTGATACTCAATTTTTCACGTGATATAGATACACAGATTTGAACGTCATATACGTTTTTTGAGCGTGTTTTACAAACCTTACAGATGTAATCTTCAACATAGTAGTAAAGAAACGTTCGTTCAAGTTCAAAATAGTAAGCTATAGATTTTCTTTAATAATAATATACCAATTTTCCATTTCCAAATTTTATTTTATTTTTTTCAAACTGAACGCGACGAGATGATATGTTCATACCACAAGTATATATACCTATATGACACCTTTATGAAGTCGCGTCTGGCTCTTTTAAAGGCTTGAACTCTCTCAACTCTAAATATAAATAAAATAACCTTAACACTTATTAGATTAAAATTGTTGCCTATAAAACAACCAAGCAAATTAGAATGACACTGATGTACTGATGAGTTTAATGGCGATACAAAATAAGTGACATGATCGTTGTTGTTGTGCGTAATAATTTTTTTTTTTAGTATTTATCATTTTCATATTCCTTTTTTTGTGCATAAAAAACATAAAATTTTATACCATTTCATATTTTACTGAGAACAAAGTACAAAAACCCCTTAAAATATCGGCAGTATGCATGCATATGCATGCAGATATTATTCAGGTTAACCTTTGAGGTAGATGTATAATAATTTTGTGTAAAAAAACATGCGAATGTATATAGACATGCCTAAATGCACTTCCAATGACGCTGAATGGCGTGTGTAGTAAATGTGCAATATGAAATACCGCAAAAATCAAAAGGGTAAAGTAAATACACAGGTATGCTAAAAATGAACTATTTAAATTCTTTCCAAAATGACGGTCTCTATATATTATATATATTTTTATGAGATGCAGCAGGTGCACGCACACAGCACGCATCATGCAAAACAAGTCTCAAGTTGCATCTCCTTGTAATCTGTCACCAATTTGCATTTTCCCATTTCTCCCTCTTCATTATTCAAAATAATTATCATTAAATTTGCAATCATTATAATTAACTGATTGAAAATGAGTGAGTCCTCAAAAAATATTGAATAAAAAAGGATATTAGGATACAAAGACACAACAAATAAAAAAAAACAGAAGACTTAAAGGAGTCCAAGAAAATTTATAATGATATTCTTATATAATTATTAGCATAATAAAAAAATGTATAGTATTATGCATAATATTATATATATTTTTTTAATAATTACACCATTTTTCGCAAATGTATATAGAGTCATTTGAATATGTAAACATGCAAGGAAAACACACAAGCTGGCAAATTGCAAATAGGTATAAATATGGGACGACGACGACGGATGGATATGGGGTGAACAATGGACATCAATCAAAACCCAAAACAAGACATATTTTAGCTCATTTCCACAACAAAATGCAGAAAATTACTACACATGTTGTATCTGTATATGCATCATTAAAACCCATACTGTTTTGTATTCTACAGCATTGTATAATATTTTGACAGGTTTGGCAAAATAGTGGAACCCAGTCACCCTTGCCTCCATTTGTTATCATCACAGCACACACATACACACACAGCCCTTATTCTTCTTCACAGCTATTTATTTATATGTTGTATGTAGCTTTTTTCCTTTCCCTTCACAAAAAAAAACTTTTTGAAATGTATTTTTGTTCATCATTTCTACAGATCATCTCAAAAGAATAGCTGTGAATTAGATTGGATGACAGTTGTTGAGTGTACACAAAGTGCACTAGGAGTCCTAAAATATAAGCAGCAGGTAGTAGTAGCAGCAGCAACAGCAGCAAGTTCATCCCCAATGTGGATTCCACATCCTCTCAAGTAAAGTGGACAAGTGATTAATTATAGCTCTTCCATTTACAATGTGAACATGATTATATGACTGTTGCTGCTATTGTTGTTATTGTATTTAGCTGCATATAATAAATATATGATGATGCTATTTTTTAGTAGCATTGAAATGGAAAGCTATATATTGTTTATGGAGGATGCAATTAAAGTTGGCAAAGTGCACACAAGGCAAGGAAAGCAATAATAATAATAATAGCATGAAAATATGAATATGAGGTTTAGGTATATTATGGCTTGGCTGACTGACTCATTGGACAAATTGTTGCTGCATGAAACTCTGATTACTTTGAGGTGTTTATGTACATAGTACATATTACATATACCAAAGTAACATACAGTGGAAAACTGCATCGTTCATATTTTTTAAAAATGCATTTTTGAATGCTAAGAATTGCAACAATGCCAACATTGCCAACAGCTAAAAATACGCGTCTGTGCGTTTGTCGTTTCCTCTCACTTTACTTTTTTTTACTTTTCGATTTTATTCTTTCAATTTTGTAATATCCTTTCTCATTTTTTTTTCGTTTAATTTTTTTGAATATACTTTTTGATGCTTTGATCAAACTGTGCGATCGTTTTTTATCGCTATTTCCATTTTTGAATTTGAAATTGGAAATCCCCTTTAAAAAAGCAGGAGGGATAGTTTTACTGTGAATATTAATTTCTTGAGGTGAATATGGGCATGTGTCGTTATATAACTGTTGGCACATGATTCAGATGAAAAATTGATAAGAAAGGGTATTTTAATGTACTTTTCATAGGTATAAATGCATATATTATTATGGTTATGAATAATGAAAAATGATGAATCAGAAGATGAGCTAGAAAAAGGGCTCATTTGTGCGACGAGAGGAGCGTCAAAAATGCTATAAAAATATAAATCGTATCATATTAGCATCATCTCCTTCTTCTCGAACAAGATCATTTTCAAGTAATTGCTTTGTCTTCACTCGGATACACACAATACACACATATACCTATAAATTTTTTGACGTTTTTTTGGCAGACACATCTCACTTGATTTTTTGTTGCTTTGTATGCAAATCATGTAGTAAATATATCCGTATCATCTTCTTCTCCTCATCATTTAGCCGATTATCATTATTATCATCATGAAGATAATCATCAAACAACAATACAAACCAGTACAACAAATGGAGACAAAACATGAACAATGACCAATGACCACAACTTTGGTTTGATTTGGTGGTGATGATGATTACCTTGTCGTCTCCTCTCCATGCTCTGCTGCTGCTGCTGTTAAATTGATAAAAATAAAAATGGAATAAAATTGATCCTATGGAAAAGTTTGTTTGCTATTATTGGACACAAATAGGTACTATAAACATGTCGACCGAGCGCTTCTTCATTTTTTTTTTCTTTGCATTATTGCTACTGAAAAATAAACAAAAAAAATGCATTTCTCTTATCTACTATATATATTATATTATTGTATAATAATGTATTCTCAATATATAGTAGCTTGCCTTGCATACTCTTGTCCTGGTGCTCTTTGCAAAATAAAAAAATGCGTAGTTTTTTTTTCTCGTTTTGGTATATAAAATCAATAGAAGAATGCGCATGGTCGACCTCTTGAACTGATTGCTTTTGTCGCCACTTCTTTGCTGCTGCTGCTGCCATGTTATTTTTCAAGTGCCTTTGTAGTTTGCTATATAAGCATATGTATATATGAATGGATGAATTGAAAGTGAAGATGGTACAACTACAACAAAACACATATATATATATATGCACATTAGTAATTATTTACAAAACTGCGAGATTTTGGCATTTTCCTAATATCCATTTTTCATAAAAGATTGTTGCAATAAGGCTTCCTATAGTAATATATTCTATTTTTCTATAAACGGCTTCGTTAGAGGAGATGGTTAGTCGGATGTTTGTTGGGATTTTTAAAGGTGTGTTGTTATTGCCTTCTACTAGCATATAATACTCTATCTATCATATATACATATTATTATATAAATACTAAGTCTGTAAGCAACATGGTCGTAATTTGTAATAGCAATAAGTGCTACGTAGGTAACTCATACAAGTACAAAATCCCTAATCTCGCGTATGTATAAAATTGCATTTTTGTACAAATTAGTACGAAAAATAACGAAAAAAATGTCTACTATTTCTCAAAACGTATATAAAACCGTTCTCTTTTAGACGAAGAAGAAGGGCCAACAAAAAATGTGGAAATATTATTGTTAAATTGTATGTGTGCCTTAGCATGTAGTATGGATGTAAAAGTTTCAAACATAAGCTAATATAATGGTTATATTATGCATTATTGATACATAGATGGCTAATTATTGTTATTGCCAATATTTATGATAAAAAAATAAGGTACCAACAACAGGACGACGACGACGACGACGACGAAGACGCGACAGTATTGAAGGGACTTTTTTTTTGAATCCATCCATCCATCTTTATATTTTATCTCTGCTCACAGGTCTCTTGTATATTATGTGAATTTATTTGATTTGATGCATGGTTGTTTGCTAGTATCCATCATGTAGTAATTTTAATATGGAATACACGGTTAAACTGAGCATCTGAAGACGACGACGAAGAAGAATAAGAAAAAGGTGCAAGAAGAGATTGGCTTTTTTGGGTGCCGTGTCATCTTCATTGTCATTTGATATAAAAGCATTTGTTCCTTGTTATCACGGCATCAATTTCCTTTGAACAGTCGTAGCCTTAACTTGAAAACAATTGTAAAAAAAACATTAGCTGCAAGGAGCCCTTTGAAAAATCCTTTTGTGGAAACTATATTTCATACATAAATATATACGCTCATCATCTTCAACATGAAATACGTGAGTTGCTACAAGCAAATTAAAAAAAAAAGTGTCCATATGTTTGGTTATTGTGAATTAGTGGTTGTAATTAGCTTGTGAATTTTTACAAAAAAAATTACTTTTATCATAAATTTTATTTAATTGGTCGTTTAATTCTGAACCAATTTTGAAAATAGTGATAAATATTTTGTGACGCCAATGAACAAATAGTTTAGTTTTAAGTTTGCAACCACTTCAAAGTACGAAATATCTTAGTTTTGTGTGTTGTTGTGTTGTATTTTGCAGGTGATTGTGATTGCCCTCTTCTTGGGAGTTGCCTCTGCTCGCCCCCAAGCCAACCAAAAGCCCGAGGATGTTGTGATTGTCCGCAGTGAGTTTGACGACAAGGGTGACGGAACCTTCTCTTGGGCATCAGAGACTTCTGATGGAACCAAGATGGAACAACGCGGATTTTTGGAAAACCCAGGAACTGAAGATGAAGGCATTTCCATCTCTGGGTATGTAGAAATCTCGATTGTTGTTTTCCGTCATTCCTAATATTCCTTTTTTTTATAATTAAAAAAATTCTTTTGTTTTTAGCTCTTACTCCTACTATGCTCCAGAAGGAGAGCTCATCGAATTGAAATATATCGCAGATAGAAAGGGATTCCAACCCGAAGGAGCACATTTGCCAACTCCCCCACCCATTCCAGAAGGTTTGCGTGGGGTTGCGACCCCAAACATTTCAAAAAAAAATGTGTCATGGCTTGTTGGGCTTGATGACACACTTTTACTTCCTATTGATACTAATTTTTCTTACTTTTACCTTTCAGCTATCCAAAAGGCCCTTGAGATCATCTACAAGAACGCCGAGCAACAGACTGCTGGAAGTTTCAACCGTGAATCTTACGCCCACGCTCCATCCCGTCCATTGTAAAATTTGCATACACTCCACACAATACTTTCCCCTTCCCCGTCCCAGTACGAAATATAACATTTCATTTTCCCTCATCCTCCCCAAAAAGAATATGTAATACCTCTTTTTATACTGAAATGAGCTTTTTTATATAAAAAAAACATTTAAAAAAAAATTATATATTTTTTTCTTTCAAACTTGTTCTTTTCTTTGTTATATAAACATAGTACATAGTAATTACCTACAAAAGTTTTTTTTAATTGCACCAAAAAAAACCTTTTTTATTCTTAACTCTGCCCATTACATATCCCCACACATCAATTTTAATCGTTTTTATATATTCCCATTTTTATCTAAATCACATTTTTGTCATATTAAAATAATTGCAACTGTTACAAATATTTGCATACATACCTATATTTTAATCAGTTACATCACATGTACAATGCACACCTGTGCATATAATATATTATATAGATATATAGATACCTCAAAAAAAAATGCAATAAAAATATTTTGATTATTACCCCCTCTCTTGATGGTTGTTGCACTGATGAAAAGTTATGTTCTTTTGATTTTTGACATGATCCATGATACAATCAGTGTACGTGTGATTGTGTTTTGTCGCATATTTTTACGTTCTTAAACAATAGGATCATCATCATGATAATAATAGCAGGCAAACAAAATTATTGATGAGGACAATCGAGTGACTCAACCCTTTCAATAATCAGATTCAATATATAGTAGGTAATCTTATCCATTCATAATAAACCTATACATACACACGCAATGTCCCAAATAAATGAAATGTTAATTTATTCAGCTCGTCTTCTTTTTCTTCTTCTTCTTCTTCTTGATTGTCATCATCATCAGTCATTCATTATTATTACATTTCTTAGAAAAAAATTGAAGGGTATATATATATATATGATGGGTACATATTCAGGAGTACCCAACAAACTTTGATATACACACAAGGTATCTTATTTTTTGATCATTTTTCATTTCATTACAGAATATTTTTTAATTGCACAAAAAGAAGGGTAGTATAAAACAAATGACTATAATTTCTGAGTGAGTGATGGGTAATATGCGTCGTGCGACCCTTCTGAAGGGTACAATTAGCATTTGTAACATTGATGATTAATTATGAAAGAATGCAATCATTTTTATAGTTTATTTTGACTTTACAAACAAAACATTTAATACATAATTTGCAGCTACATAAAAATACATAAATGTGTGTATTTCTAGAATTTTTATTTTGGTGCCACTGGTGGCAAGTCATCATCATCATCATCATCCCATGTGACATCGGTTTCAGTAAAGTAGGATGATGGGTTATCCATCTCTACTACTTTCGCCGCTGCTGCTACTGCTACTATTGGTTCTTCCATGAAACCTTCCCCGTAAAATACCGACGAATCCGACTCCAGGCGACATGCTCTCATTCTACGTTCACATGCGGTACGAACTGGATTTTTGCTGATTTCGTCAAAGTGTTCCATTTCAGCGAGAACTTCGCCCACAGCGCGACTTGGACAATCTGCATAGTGTCCACATGTAGTAGTTGTCAGTGACTGAGGACGCTCTAGTGGCATATGTGGTAGAACGCTGGCACGTAGTTGACCAGATTTCCGCTTGATGTTGAAAGCACGCTCGTGATTGCGCTGGCGTAGTTGAAGGATCTCCTTCCGAACTGCTTGATGGTGTTCGCGAAGAGCCATCATTTCTGGAGTGTACTTGGATGGAGTCTCCCTTTTCTTTTTATCGCTACTTTGTCCAATTTTTTGTTTTGTAACAGGTTTCTCGTTAGAATGATCTTCAGGGTAAACACAATGAATTATGCTGGGATGTGAGCTGTGAAGAAACTTGCCATTCTGAATTATCCTTGAGACTTCTGGAGTTTCATTGACAAAAGCCCAGAATTGCATGCACCTGTCCCTTTCCGCAGCGTAGCACTGGTCACTCTTATCCGCAGATGAGTAGCTCCGGTCAAAGTTGACCATATACCGCCTATTTCCAGCCTTCTCGTCATGATTACAACATTCGGTGGGGCTCAGAATGTTTTTCGAATCCGAAGGAGATCCTACATCTCTTGTTCTTTGCCTTGTGGCGGTCTTCTCTCGGGATTTTAAAAACAAGAAAGGATCAACCCTCTGCTGTTTTGGGTACTCTAGAGGGAACTCTTGACTTAAAGACGTTTCTACTCTCGTAGACGATGACCTTGTGTAACCATCATTATTATTAGTAAAGTCATCCAGTAAGGGATGTAGCCTCCTCAACTGATTGTCAAAGAGGAGCTGCTCGTTTTCTTCGTCAAAGTAGCTGAATGTACTGCATTTTCTGGGATTGCAGCTTATGGACACTGTAGAGTTTTTATTAAAGCAGGGGTTGAAGTAGTCAAAGTCTGTGTCCCCACTTATGTCACAAAACTCCATGCTTGCTCCTTTTGCTTACAAAAATAACTGTACAAATTGTTTTGTTTTTTTAAACTTTCAATTCCATAATTCCAAGATTATGTACACGTTTTTTTAGCCAAAAACTTTCTGAAAATTACGTTTAAAAAACTTGCTGTCTTGTTAAAATGAAGATGTATTCCCATGGAACATTTCAGAATAAATGTCGCCACGTACGTCTGATTAGAAAATGAAAAATGGAAAGAAAAATGAAAGCATATTGCATTCAAGCATGTCGGAGTGTTGACCCTTTCAATAACGAACAAGTATAACCGCTTCATACATTTTTTTACTAGAAAATGCAATAATCTAATCACTGTCAACTTCAAGGAGAAGAAAACGACATGTGAGTTTTGTGTAAAATTGTAGCTAAAAAATGCATACAATGCAATGTCAGCGTGTCATAAGTGGGGCATATATGTATAAATGTGATTTCTGCCATGTTGCATGCCAAGAATAGCTGAGATTGAGAAAAGAGATGAAGAAGATCTACTTCTTGCTGATAAGCAAAATGGTTCATTGCATATACAATATAGTTACAATAGTAGGCAGCGGTACGTAAAATGTTTGTTGGAAGTGCCCACAAAAAATGATTAAAGATGTCAGCTTCGCTTTGTGGGATAGGGTCTGATCGACTTGTAATAAAAAGGAAGCGCGCTCATGGAACTCACCATCACTTTGATCTGATCTGAGCTTGTGCAATCATCATCATCCCAGCAATAAATTAATTCCAATTATCAGTCAAACACGAATCAAAATGAAATTTGTAAGTTTCCTGTGATATTTGGTAATATTTTTTTAGAGTACAAATTCATGAGTTTTAACATTTATTTATTTATATTTTTAGTTTATCATTTTTGCCGCCATCGTGGCCACTGCCTGTGCCCAAAAGTACAGCGCTGCTCAAAGTGGAAACGAAATTGTCATCACCCGCAGTGAAAGCGAGAACAGTGGAGATGGCACCTTCAGGTGGGTTTCCGAATTGAGCGATGGAACCAAGTTTAGCCAAAACGGTTACATCAAGCCAGGACCAGACCCAGAGAATCCAATCCAAGTCATCCAAGGAGCCTTCTCCTACATTTCCCCTGAAGGTCAACAAATCGACTTGCAATACACTGCTGATGAAAACGGTATGTTTGAATATAACAATATTGAATTTTCCAGAAAGTAAAATATTTAAACTTTTTAAAATTAAATGTTGAACTTTTTGAAACAGGATTCCAGCCAATCGGAGATCACCTTCCAACTCCACCACCAATCCCTGCCGTACGGTTTTATATATGATCTAATTATTAACTGGAGCAGTAGTAATTCTTTACTAGTACGCAATTCAATTTAATTCAAATATGATATTTTTCTTGTTTCAATCAGGAAATCCAAAAGTCTCTTGACCTCATCCTCCGCAATGCTGGTCAACAAACTGCCGCTAGCCAACAAAGTCAACAATACCAGCCCAGACCCCAAGCCCCCGCCCAAAGATTCCAACAACCACGTCGCTTTTAAATAACTTGCAAAATGTATAATATACTTTTTCACAAATGTTTTTTTATAAAAAATAAAAATTGGATTATTTCTTTAAATTTCCTCAATGAATGTACATTTTTTTGATACATTAATGGAAACAAAAACTCATGATTTAGTTCAAATACAAATATTTCAAAATAAAATTTCAATCGATACTTATCAGCACACTTTGACAAAGTACTTCATTTTCATACTTTAATTATAATATAGGTCTTGAACTTAAAATCCATTTCACATTTAACATGTAAAAATCATCACAAACCCCTCTACACTCAAAACAACGCAAGCCATCAGCTACATCCCCAACAGCACCCAGCATCACCTCATAATCTTACTATCCAGATTGGAAATTGTTGAAAATAATTATTAATTAAACTTTAAATAAATAAAAGTATTCATTACAGGACGCAACGAACAATACAATGAATGAGGCGTTCGTTGGAGTTCATTTTGTCATTGGGATCCGAATATTGTATCTGAAGTTTGAATTTTTTTAATTTACAAAGTTGAATTAATCTCATGCTAATTTAAAATGCCATAAAACCGTATTTGTAACTTGTAACCATAAAATTTGTAGTTTGTAAATAAAAATGTAATCGATGTTTTAGGATTAAAATGCGGCATCCTATAAAGAGCAACAAAGGTAAGGTTTAAGATAATGTCCCCCTATAATTATGCAAGGTGGGTTTTGTCGTTTTATGATATGAATTAAACAACGATTGGAAAGGGAAATAATTATGGGAAGGTACATTTTATTTAGGGTTAAAAAAGTAAATATTGTTTTTGAATTATAGCTTGGGAAAAGGTGTACAATGAAGGTAAATACCAAACCGAAATGTAAAGGACTAACTCGGGACAAACAGTAATAGGGCTTCCGCTGGAAACAAAAAAGTTGCCCCCGGTGGAAATTCAGAACTTGTCCCAAAAGAACAGAACAAGTATTTCCAATGGAAACCAAAGAATTTGTCAACAAAAGGTGTGTAAGTTGTTAATATATTTTGGTACAAGCAATGATGTGAGATATTTTTAATTCAGACCATAATACATAAATAACTTTTAAATAGTAATTAATTATTTTTATTGTGGTTTAAGTTTGTTATCTACTAGAGATGCTGGGGACGGGAGAAGTGGATCCTTCATGGGATATGGCTTGGTGATCGAATAGTTTTGTTCATTGCATTTTTAGTAACTTCTAATAATAATAATAATGTAATAATAATGCAACCCAATTAATTACAATGAATAAAATGCGTGGTGAATTGATTGCTTAAAACAATTCAGTCATTGTCATCTCCTTTTATTTTTCATTTAATACAAAAAATATTCCATCAAATTTATTTCATTTCATTTGTGTCCTGTCATGTCATTTGAATCTGTTGTTCATATTCCATGTCCTAATCCTGGTTTTCCATACTGGTTTGCTTTGACTGGTCTTGGTGGATGAATTGTGTTGATTGGATTTCTGTCCTGGGCGGATCCCTTGTTTGGGTTTGTGTACTTGTCGCCAATTGGGGCACTTCGTTTGTAACCAACAACGCCCTGATCAATACTCCAAATCATGGTTCCCTTCAAGCAATTTTCACGTGCCCAGTCGCGCTTGAATTGTATTGTCTCCTCGTCATCATAGCCAACCCATTGATCTTTGTCGAAAATGAGGATCTTTACTTGACCAGTAGAGTTGGAAACAATTCTGGGATTCAACTCCTTTTTTCGGCTTAACCGTTCAATCTCAAACCACCCCAATGTGCCTGGTGCATCTGTGCACTCGCCAGCCTTACCAGGTCCGGAAAATTCACAGCCAATATCCGTGCAGCTTGGGTCTTTTAAAGTGAATGCTCTTCCGTAGTATCCGACTCCCAACACTAGTTTTTCGTGGGGTACACCATCCTTGACGTAAAGGCCAATACCAGGCTCAATTTCAGTAATATCTGTGTGGGGCCTCACGTATGGGCCAAGGGACTCAATGTCAGCATCCCAGACTCCGTGAATGTCATAAGTCATGACGTTGACCCAATCAAGATATTCGGACATTTCAGCAATTTTAAAGTGACGAAGATACCAGTAACTTGCTGGGGCGGCGATGGTGATAAGGTATTGCTTACCAAAGATACGACGCATTTGCTTGACCAACAGTAAATAGTTATCTTTATCTTCTGAGCTGCCACCACGATCGTCAGCGACGGGATACTGGAATGAAAAAAACCGAGATACAATTTTATAATCAGGCCAACTAAGAATGTTAATGTGAATACTTTTCTTTAAATTCATTTTTACCTCCCAGTCAATATCGACACCATCAAAGCCATACTCATCCAAAAACTGCTTCACAGAGTCAATAAACTTTTTGCGAGACTGCCTTGTCAAAGCAATGTTGTGGAACTCCTGCTGAGATGGACCAGGATCATTGAAAGCCCATCCTCCGACAGATATGAGTACCTTCAGATCAGGATTGATATCCTTAAGGGCTTCAAAATTTCTGAGATTTTCAGCCTCCTCATCTTTCAAGGGGGCAATAACTCCATCCTTAACGTCAACAAAGGCGTAGTTCAAATGTGTGTACAAATTAGGGTCAATATGATCCACGGTTTATCGACACCATCAAAGCCATACTCATCCAAAAACTGCTTCACAGAGTCAATAAACTTTTTGCGAGACTGCCTTGTCAAAGCAATGTTGTGGAACTCCTGCTGGGATGGACCCGGATCATTGAAAGCCCATCCTCCGACAGATATCAGTACCTTCAGATCAGGATTTATATCCTTCAGGGCTTCAAAATTTCTGAGATTTTCAGCCTCCTCATCTTTCAAAGGGGCAATAACTCCATCCTTAACGTCAACAAAGGCGTAGTTCAAATGTGTGTACAAATTAGGGTCAATATGATCCACGGTGTACTGCTCACACTTTCGAGTGGCTGCCCAGGAAGCATAGTAGCCAATATTCACTGGCTTTTCATTCTTCTTAACCGAGGAGCAAGAAGGCTTAGGAGGCTGCTCGCAATTTGTTTGACATTCATTGTTACAGAAATCTTCAGTGGTTCCACAAAAGCCCCATTTGGAACAACAGACTTTGAGGGGACAGTCTTGCTCCAGAGCATACTTGCCACATTCCGGCTTGGCGTCACAGTTGTTCTGGCAACCGGTTCCACAAAAATCCGGCCCATATCCACAATTGCTTTTTCAAAAAAAAAATTGCAGTTTTAAATCATTTTTGATTACATTTGTGCTGACAAGAGAATTTTATCCATAATTTAAAAATTTACCCCCATTGACTGCAGCAAGCGTCCGTGTCACAAGCTTTTGATTTGGAACACTGCTGGGCAAAGGTAGCGCTGGTGCTCACCAACACCACAAAGAGGCGGAGAGCTAGCCGCATTCTTAACAGTCATGAAAGTAAATTATGACAGTTTCAATCAAAAGTAAATTTCAAATTAATATTTTTTGTATTTGGTTTTTTACCTGTCGTTTTTAATTTTCGACACGAGTATAATAACTATCGTCTCTGTTGAGGACAGGGAAACTTGTCCTCATCCAGTCCAGTGGAGAAAGAGGAGTGGCAGCAGCCTCATCATCCCCATTTTTATGCCAAATCGTGGGGGAGAGCACGCAACCCACCCCGTTATCAATTATGATGATTTGATTACCCTGGAGGTAATTTTTACCGTTTTTTATTGCCTATTTGTCATCTGGTTTGGATCTCCATGTCACACGACGCAATAGAATAAATATACTAATTATAGCTGATTGCAGTTGTATTTCTATCCTGCGATTCACTAATTACTTTGTTTTGACAAAAAAACACACACGCTTGCAGAATATTGCATTAATTTCGCATTTGTCTGCAGCTCTTTGTCTCTCTCTCTGCACAACAATGCGCTATGAAATTATCACTTATTATCTAGCCTGCATATTGCATTTAATTTGGCAGATTGATTATTTTTTGCGATTCTTTTCTATTCAGATTTTTGCACATGTCAATGTCACAATAACCCAAATGAATTGCAGCGTCGGTCTTTTCATAAGATTTATAGTTTTTATTATGTTTTAACAGTAATTTCCATGAATTAATACACATTTTTTTCTCAACTATTAAATGTAATTAAGTAAGGTTGCACACACATGACCCTTTATACTGGGGCAATCTTTTCATCATGGGTATGGACTTCACCTCAGCATTTCAGTTACGAGGTGGCCGGTAATATCCTTGTGGTCGTTGCTGCTGCTGTTGAGGACTGTATGAAGGCTGCTGCTGTGGGGAACCATATGATGGCTGCTGTCCAGCGGCAACTTGTTGATTCCGAGCATTAGCGTAGATGATGTCAAGAGACTTTTGGATGGCCTCCTGATTGAAACAAGAAAAATTATCATATATTTGAATTAAATTTAGCTGCATACTAACTAATTACTACTGTTTCATATAATAAAACTAATAAGTCAAACCGGTATAGGTGGGGGCGTTGGAAGGTGGTCCCCTTGAGCGTTAAACCCGTTTTCATCGGCTGTCGTAGAACAAAAAACATAAGGAATAATAATTTAAAAAATATATAGTAAAGATTTTTTTTTCTGGCTCATATCTCTTTAAAGATGCTATTATTATTATCACACCTGTATATACTACTCTGTAGAGCTGTCCTTCTGGACCATAGTATTGGTACGAACCACGGGCAGTTTGAATCTCATTGTTTGATCCTGCATTTTTCAAAAATCCTGTTTCCTCCACAGCAATTCCATTACTTGTTTCGTAGCCATACTGATAGTTTCCATCTCCATTGTTCACGTTGTCATAGCGAATAATTGTCGCTTGTTTGTCTGCTGGATTGTAGTAAGGACTCCTTTGACCGGCAACACCTTGTTGAGGCTGTCCGTGAGCAACTGCCACCATCAAAAGCAGCAGCACCGCACTAGAGACTACCGTGACCTGCTCTCCCAAAATCAAATTCATTGTTATTATTATTTTGAAATTCTAAAATTAGACAATGAAATATCTCCTCCGCAACCAGAAATCTGAGCACTAAAAGATTTTATTTTATTTTAAACATTCACGCACCACAGAAAACTTCTTCATTTCTTTCAAAAAATGTATTTTTATCTTAATTTTTTTTTCTTGGCTGCACTTCTCTAAGTTGTCGTCACTCCAGCGTAACAACGACTGTGTACAGATTTCGACTTTACATTTTTCTTTTTTATACCAAAATTTCTTGGGGGCTCCTTTCGGATTCCTTGTGCTGCTGTTGTTGTGGCCAGGCCAATTTAACTTTATTTTGCAGAGAGAGAGAGAGAGAAACCATTTTAGAGAATACCTTGACTTTTTGTTTAAGACGAACATGTGTATAAGAAATCCCATACACACAGTCACACAATATAAAAAACACTTACATTTTTGTCTGCTCCATTATATCATTTATGATTGTTATGATTACCCAAATACACACATACATGCATGCTCATGTAATATAACAACAGTGCGTCATGTGTACCATCATGTAGTAATAATAAAAATAGTCTCGAGTATCATCTTCCAAGAAAGAAGAAGCATCTCATCTAATCTTTTGCGATGGATGATTATGATGTACATTTTGTCCGTAATCATGAGAAAGAAGAGGGGGACGATGAATAATATATGATGATCATCATGATCGTCATCATGAAAAGGAGAATGGCACGACAAAAATTCTCCTGTGCAATTTCAGTGCTAGTGACCGACCATTTTACCAAAATTGCCACATTGTCTTGTGTTACTGCAGGCGAAAAGGAAGTAGGTATGTTCATAGATAAGTGCACGCGCGCTTGCAGTAGTATTGTGTCCTTTCAATTTCATTAGCCATCATTTTGAGTGCATTCCACCGCAAAAGAAAATATTCTCAGCAGGAGGAGATGGGGGTGGTGTCCAGACATCACAAAGACAATGACAATGCTCAACAAAAATAAATTGTATCAATTTTTTTTTTGTAATCTTGGGTGATAGTGCTGCTGAGCTGAGAGCATGATCATCATTATATCATCCTCGTCGTCGTCCCCATATAATATTTTGACATATTTGGTTTAGATTGACATTGTCGTAAACAATCATCATTATGTTTGGTCATGACACGACCGTTACCATTTAAAATATTTTACTCTTTTTTTTGGCTGACAAAGATTCTCTCTGTTTTGGCAAAGAGTAATCGAGATGATTATTAGGACGGTGATTATGCTCATAACTATTCATTATATTAGGCACAATAATATTTTTTGTGTGAGAAGGCTGAACAACTGGGCAACAATAGCTGATAGTGTATGAAGGATTTAATATTAATAATAATAATGCGTTATTGTTAGTCAATTACAAAAGGAATGTGCGGTGGCGTGTTTGTATATTTTTAGTAGTGGTGATCACTTTGCGGCTGTTCAAATGTGTGTGTGTGTGTGCAGCGTGACAGATAGACATAACACGACAATTTTGATGTACAGGTGTGCAACAAGGTGTAAAAAATGCAATTACCGGTAAATTTACTCTTTAGATTGTAGATAATATAATAATATTATATTTATGGCACTCACTCAAAATAAAAACACGGTTACCCAATTTGGTATTATTTTATAATGCATTTTATGTTATTATTATTATTATTACGAGGATGATACAATTGCATGCATAATTTGGTCAATCAATTCATTTCGGTTTTAGTAGTAAACTACTACCAAAGTCGACGACAATATAAGTCGTATTGTGCATGAGAAGCAAGTCAGGATTATTAGAAGTTGACAATAAGTTTGATTATTTTATGACATGACAGCTCCTGTATTTTCCTTTTTTGAGCAATTTTGCTCAGCGGAATTTAAAAAATGGTGCTAAATACGACCATTTTTACAAGAAGAAAAGCAATTTTCACGGTATCATTTGTCCAAAACATGGCCAAAAAAATAAAAATTGGTCTCCCTTCCTAGATTCTTCTTCTTTTTCTTCTTGGCACATTATATCTACATTCTACATAAACTTGCTACATACATGGGTAGGTATATATATCTGATGAGGAAAAAAATTAAATTCCGCGACGACCTTAATAATAGCATCATATCCCATCCCATCATCATCATTCATCCTCCTTATAATTATCTCCCAGTCCATTTTCTACTTGTTTCAGAGATGTAGTTATAATCTATCAGCTCGTGTATCACACCACAAAAAAATAAGTAATGTACAAAAAAAAAATCAAAAAATCTTCATCAAAATAACAACAATGCCATTTTTGCTAACACATTTTGTTCGTGATACCATTGCCAAATTCTTGTAGTCGTTTTGCTTGGTGTAGAGAAGATAGAAGAGAAACATCATCATCAGCAGCAGCACCGAGATCTATCGTTGTGCTACTCTTCTCTCGTCAAAATATCAGTTGTCGAATCCAAGAGCATCATGTTTGCTGAAGCTGGGATGAATCTTGATCATTCAGCAATACATAATGGAATCCTTCTGTCAGGAGACTCGTGGTGGACATGACTCTTCTCGTCATCACCGCCGCCGTCGTCACGTCACGTCATCACTTCTTGATCATCTTCCAACACTTTCTCATGACATGACGCCATATTATTACAGCCACACCATCACCACCTCCATGTTTTTTTTTATAAAATTTGTGGTGATGGCTTTTGTATGTGTGTGTGTTCAGCCCTTTTCTGTGAGCATTTCTCTTGTTTCATCAGCTTTTTGTAAAAAAAAAGAAACATTGCTTTTGCTTCAAAACGCGAAATAAAACAACAACTCAGTTTTCAATTTCAATTGCTTTCGTTTATGATCATGTTATGTAATAGCAAAATACAACAAAGCCCTATAATATAGGTAACAATGATACAACATGTAGATAACAATATGTGTGCAAAGTGTGTGCATTGTTGCTCTCATGATGATGTTAATGATGTGGCAAAGTTACAACTTACAACCGGAAAACAAGATGGAAAATGACCATGAAAAATGCTATGCACAGCGTTTTTTGTTCTGGTTTTACCCATTTATTTGCATTTTTGCTGTTGTGTGGCGGATTCAGTAAATTTTTACAAATGGACATATATTCAGATCTGACTGAGAAAACTACTTTTTGGTCAGCATGCAAAATTTGATTAGCATAATAAATACAATGCATGCATAATAAAATATTCTTGTATCAATTACACGGTTCGTAATTCAACGGGCGCAACAAAAAATATATTTACGTAATTTGATGAGCAGTAATAATGGCAATCAAATCCAAACAACCAGCAGCAAAATATCAAAAATACCTGCCTATATATATACCTAGGCATAATGTAGATACATATGTATAGGTAATATATTTTTGGAAGCTGGGCGTTTGGATACACATATGTAATTTACATGATCGAAATGTGATCAGTGATCATGTTTTCGTTTAAAAATGCAAATCAAATGCACACGCGAAAAAGTTTGAGTAAATCAATTATTACAACAATTTTGCAAAAGGTTTTCAATTACACGGTTCGTAATTCAACGGGCGCAACAAAAAATATATTTACGTAATTTGATGAGCAGTAATAATGGCAATCAAATCCAAACAACCAGCAGCAAAATTGCAAAAATACCTGCATATATATATACCTAGGCATAATGTAGATATGTATAAGTGATATATTTTTGGAAGCTGGGCGTTTGGATACACATATGTAATTTACATGATCAAAATGTGATCAGTGATCATGTTTTCGTTTAAAAATGCAAATCAAATGCACACGCGAAAAAGTTTGAGTAAATCAATTATTACAACAATTTTGCAAAAGGTTGTGTTCGTGTAGCGGTAATGATAGATCACCTCCAGCTGCACATCCCAATCAAGCTCAGGTAAAAAAAATAATGATGATAATCACGACTACGACATGATAAAAATTATGGTTATTGGGTTGCTGGTAACTAATCAAATCAAAATCGAAGGGATTCAGGTAAAAAAAAAGAAATCAAGTAAGAAGCTCATTACATAATATATTATCCAATGATGGGGTACACTGAGAAAGGTCAGTCACAAAGTCATCACAACCAAAACTGGACTGGATGGTGGAAAAACCCCTTTAATCATTCATTAGACAAAAAAAGTAGTAAATTGCCAAATTTGACAATTTTATGCTGCTTG
>JAHZNC010005938.1:0-10873 GCA_027744095.1 Zhuqinia jingwanae | reverse complement strand
GAGTTGTGTAAGTACTATTCGTATGTGTTGTGTGTGTACCTATTAATCTTGATATATTTGTTTAAACATTGTATCATCCAATTAAATGTAATATTTCCCCAATTTCAAGCATTCAATATGTAGGTTATCTGTTGTTATTGAATAATAGGCGTAAAAGTTCCAATGACTATCTGCCTTCCGCTGTGTAAATTGGAATTTAAAATCAGAAGGGTCACTTAATCCACTTATACCAGAGCTCAGGAAACCAATAAAGAAAACCTTCCAAATAATTCATGTAGTAAACATTAAGCAACAACAAACCGTATGGAACTTGTTGTGCCACCCATGATTGACATTTCACCCTATGATTTGATGCATGTATATGGATGGAGTTGTATGCAGTTGTATCGGAGTGTTTGTTTGTTGAAGCATTTACAGTCCCAATGACCATAAAAACTATGAAATTTTTAGAGGTAATTTCCTAGAGTTTTTTTTATCTTAAACTGGTAAGGCAAGGCATATTATGAGATTTAGAATCGTTTGACGCTAGTCTGTGTGTTGCATACAAAGAATAATATATACGTTCGTTTACCTTTCACACTACAACACTTGGTATTGGTATTAGTATTTGCAGTTTTGGTATTTGTTGTGTATTCAATTGAGATTGAAACACAGCGATGAAGAAGCGTTTTACAAAGTTACAAATATATAGCATAATATACGCAAGATGCATAATATATGTATTTCTGTTGATGTGTTTATAATATCTGCTGCTGAATTAAGATTTTAAGTGCACTTGTACCGAGCGGAGCAATTAAATAAATACATAATATAATACACATGCATATTATATAGTAGTAACAGACGTCGTAGCACCCATATCAAATAATGTGTTTTTTGTAAATTCACTTGTTTGTGTATATCAAATGCCTTCTGAATTTAGGTTGCTTAAACTTGTTTATAGTAATTCCTATTACTTTAATAGAGCAAACATCTTGTTAGGATTTAATACAATTTTCTCCTTATTACACATATTGTCTGTTCGATATCTCTCTCTATCTCTCTCGATGCTTCATTATTATTACAGAAACTCTCAAAATATTAACACTTGCATGTTTTTATACATCCACACACGGGTAAGAAAACTGCATATGTATGTGTGACTGAGAATATGTGTATAAAACATAAGAAAATGTTATTGAGTCAAGCAGAAAAACTAACATGTATGCAAAATGACACTACAAAACATGCCTACATTTAAGTAGCTTGAGCAGTAGTAGTAGTAGTAGTAGTAGTAGTAGTAGTAGTAGTAGTAGTAGTAGTAGTAGTAAAAAGAACTTTTGTGAGTCTTTTTTATTGTAAGTAAAGGCACTACTTGTCGAACAGCAACAACTAGTTTATCGCAATCGCAAGTAGTGTGACTTTCTATGTATTCTTTTTTATCTTTTTACCAATTACTTATCCTACAGTGGGAATGCATGTGCTACTGCTACGCTATATAAAGTTTGGTTTTCAAACCTCTCTCTGATCTCACTAACATAAATGGGATATGATCATGCAAAAGGCCTAATAGTGTACAACAAGCTACAATTGTACATAGGCAATATACATAATAGATGTATTTTTTAGGTTTCATGTAGGCATGAACTCTCTTGTGACTCCACCAAGTAAGGTAGTAGTAATATTGGTATTCCTTGCGTGGTGCTCCGATTATATTTATATTTTGGTGAATAAATATATGTATAAAGTGTGTTGTGAGATAGATATACTACATAGACTTGCCGTATTAAAATGATACGAAAAGTTGGCCAACCTTTCCCTCGTGTGACCAACTATGTTCTTGTGTGTTCATTGTGTGTGCACTTTTATACATTTGTAACATGTAGCTTTTATGTGGTTGGTTTGTTAGCTCTAAAAGAGTGAAATACTACATAAAAAGTACGCACACACGATGGCTTTAATATGATGATGATAATGTAATGAACAAAAAGGAAAAACTGGGAGAGCCCTAGCAGTATGAAAGTGCAAAGGATTTGAAGATGTTATTTGTGTGCAAATCACGAAGATTTATTCTAGGTGTGTGAATTTTTTTTTAAATACTATTTTGTTTTGATTTCAGTCAAGTAGTTTTTGTAAAGTGGTGAGAAGAAGATAATGATGGAGTATGAAATGTGTGCACAGAAGTCTGTCACATAATTTACTTCCTTCCGGTGAAACAGTCAGTGACTTGACTTGATCACAACAACGTCACAATATCAGTTCTACATACGCGCAACACCCTAAGTATTGGACGTCAAAAAGTTTCGAGGGAGTGACTATATATCAATTTTTGGTGACTCTTTTCTTCTACTGAGAATTGAAACGTATTTACAATGACGGAGAAAGTTATATTGGTGAACATTTGATATTACAAATATAAAAGTGAAGACGGCTTGTGCTAATTATGCTTCCGGAATGGGCAAATATAAATAATCATCATAAGTTTGTTACACATACATTTAAAACTTTGACGACTAATTTATATTTATAATATATTGGTTAAATAAAGGTAACTTTAGATATGCTAATCCTAAAATTAAAACGTACTTTGTTCAAATAAAGTTTGAGAATGTGCAAGACAATCAGTGTAGGCAAATCTGCCAAATGATGTGCATATAATTTCATTGTTCTTCCGGTGTAATTTAAACATGGTAATGTGCAAATAAAATAAATGTTTGGCACTCATTAGTTAAATCATTTTACACCAATTGAGTATGATACGTACTGGAAAACCATATAAAAGATGTATATTTTAATTTTATTAATAAAATACCAAGTAGTCTTCATAAAAACTCCCCACTTTTTGCGGAGTAAATTAATTTCGCAAGTACAAAGTTTGATTGACTATGTTTTCCTTGTTTGTTTTGTTATGTTTAATAATCATCAAAATTATCTTGACGAGCCAAAATATTTCAACATGCACATGGCATGTGACTTTTGATGTGTTTGTTTTTCTGATAGAGTTCATTTAATGTAAATGGTGGGCAGTTTATTTTTGCTGATGTGAATGTGTCAAATGTCAATACGCAGAGGGCGATATTTTTTGTAGCATCGTTCAATACGAAATACACGGCCTTCTTCTTCTTAAGAAAAAAAAAATATTCCCTTGCGTAAAAAGGCGTAAAAAAGGGTTGATGGTTGATATGTATATTTTCTTTAAACTGAATCTATCTGTCGGTAGCCCACTACTTTGGAACTGATTACTTGTATAACCCAACTCAATACGTGTTTGTATTGAACATATTATACATATATTTATTATGTTACTTGATGTCTCGGCTCCAGTAATATCATGTAGTTAGAGTATGACGTTATCAAAAGCAGTTCATGGAATTGTGCTCTCAATCAGGGCATTGCTTTAGTAAATTACAACACTTGTGACCTGATAAGTTGTAATCTAATAATAGGAATAATTTTGTTTTGTAAGCAATGATTGTATAATATTACAATTATAAGCATATTTCAGTCAGACATAATAGCATTGTTCCCCAAATTTTAAAGTGCGCATGATTGATATTGATATACTATATCATCGCAATTATTTTCATTAAACATGAATGCCAAGTTATATGAGCATTAAATAATAGATCAATTTTCATTACAAATGAAGATATACTATATAGGTATCTCAATAAGTGAAGGTTCATTACACGAGTGGTTAAACAAATTGTTTCCTATGAAGCGTCAGCCTGTATTTCCCCCCTAATTGATAAAGAAAAAGAGCATTTTGTGAAGAATAAATTATAACCGAGGGCATGTTTTTGTACAATTAACGAGATTAAAGTCGATTTTTTGGTTTAAAACAGTATATCATAATCAGAACACGGTATTTTTTATAACTAAAATGTATATATTCCTAAACAGGGATGATGTGGTCCGATGTATCTGATAATAAAATAAGGTATGCATATCGTATATCGTAAATCATTACCATGTCGTATACAAATATTAGTCAAAGGAGTAATGGGATTATGATGATAGGTATATGAGTTTGTTTGTATTATATTGGTTTTAAGCGACCTGTGTCGAACTTGCATGCATGAATTAAAAAATATTCAGATATACGAAATCAATATACCTACATAATTGCGAACGGCAAGCAAAATAAGACGGAGAGGATCAAGTACACACAGATCACGAGTGGGCAAGTTTTTTTTTTACTGATCAATCAGTGTAGTTTACGTAAATGTTTTTATATAGATAGCAATGAAATGTTTTTATGATAGAGGGGATGGTTCCACCCACATACTGACGAAACGTAAAAACTAGCATCATTTGAATCATCGTCATATACACAAGGTCATACCGCGGAAATAATATGATTTTCGTCTACTACATAATCTGTAAAATATTTAAACAGGGAACAGGGATATATATAGTGCCCCATGCTAAAGTAGCGTTGCACCAAAAATCCCAATGATGCGACAATAGTAGATATAGTTGTTTGCACGTATCCTTTGGTTTTAATTACAGTAATATAACTGTTATGTTGGCTGATATAAATGCTTGCAGCAGTGCATTCAGGTTATAGTAGATATTACGTAATAATATTGTACAATTTTTAATGTTGTATGCATATTGCATGTAGTACACACAAAACCATAAAAAAATATTTTCCTTGTGAAATCATCATGCCATTCTATATCATACCTCAACCATTTAACTTTTTACTAAATATTTTTTAAGAGGAAAATTAAATTAAAGTTACATTTGTTTTGTTATATGTCATGTCATTACGCATGTCTGCAAATTGTGTACTTTACTTTAAAGCTGTTGCAACATAACGAAAATGTTGTATTTTGTCTGTTACAGATATCCTGATGTATTAATAGTAAACTTGATCGAAATGCAGCTGAAAGACAGCTATGGGAAGCGTTTGAAAATACACTGGACAACCCTAAACTTTTTGGACATAACGATCATAAAAACCAACCCTTCTTTAATTACAACAAAATATTTCACTTTTTAAATTGTATCAATAATGAATTTATTGTAAGAAAAATTAGAGTGGTTAGAAGATATTGAGGTGTCAGCAAAATCCACAAAGAACAATGAAATGACATCGACGTGAACTTCACGTGCCTAGTCTGAAAGTTTGAATGCATGTATCTGTTAATCCGACATTTGTATACATGAATTCAGCAATATAGCAGCCAAATAGAACGCACTATCAGTTCAAGCGAGTATATACGCACGTACCGTGTGCTGAACTTTTAGATGTGAAACAAAACCCATCTTAAAAGATTCTACAACTCGGAAGGGGTAAGTTGTTACAATTTCCATTTTTTAACAAATTTATTTATTTTTGGATTAGAACTTATTGTGATCAATGATTATGATCATGATGGGTTGGTTCCGATGACAACAAAGGTTTGATGCATCACTATCAGTTCAAGCGAGTATATACGCACGTACCGTGTGCTGAACTTTTAGATGTGAAACAAAACCCATCTTAAAATATTCTACAACTCGGAAGGGGTAAGTTGTTACGATTTCCATTTTTTAACAAATTTATTTGGATTAGAACTTATTGTGATCAATGATTATGATCATGATGGGTTGGTTCCGATGACAACATAAAAATGAGTAATATAAATTAAAGGTTTGATGCATTTAATATTATATATACTTCCTTTTGTGCCAAATTAAGATAGCCGTGTTGTTAGGATCAAGTTAACTATAGTATTATATTATATGTCAAAGATGTTGGGTTTTTTTTCTAGTCCATAGAATGACCGATTTTTTTTTCTGAGGCAACGAAAGAGCATGCAATGATCGGAAAGCACAGATAAAAAATGTTAAAAGTACTCCACCCATTTTTGTTATGAGTATCGCCCTGCTCACATGAAAAGAATGAAAATTTAATATTACTTATATATCTATTTATAGATGAATTCATAAATTTATCTATGGTTCCAAATCTCGAAAAAAACTAGTTCCTGATGACTTTCCATTTATCTCCAAGCTTACATGTCAAATCATTCCTAGTTTCGAGTTTGATATATCCCTCATCTCATTATTTGTTGTCGTTACTTTTGACTTTTCCTCATAAAACCGGAAAAATTGGCATGGCATGTGTTCTACTTGGTTACACATTTACTGTATATGGTTTCATGGAACTAATGACACACCATTACTTTCATCCAGTGAGTGTTCTCAATAATTAACAACTGCAGATACAATAATTTAGTCTGCCCACACACAATAATAGAAGGTTTTTTAGGCTGTTTTAGTATGTCACGTTGTTTTCATAATCGTGCTAGTTGAGCCCTTGAGGTTAAATCATTACAACTTTCCCAAAAAACCAACATGTTCCTTCATAAATATACATTATTCTTTCATTCCCTATATTGTAGTTTATGGAACAAGGAAGTCTCTTGCGAGAGTGAGAGTGGCACGATGTGATAATAGCATTGGAAAGGAAACCGCACCCATCTGTGTAGCTTATAAGAGTTAAGTTCACAGCAGTCGAGTCTTAACAACCTGCTGATGATGTAGTGTTTAGAATGCCATTTAATTTTGTAATGTACATTAACATGTAATAGGTATATATAGTGCTCAGTATCTGCTATCAGCTCTGGCATTTTATGGGTTATGTACACACGTATCCACGTGATTTTTTGTATGCAAGTATCTAACCGAAGACAATGAATTTATGGGCTAAATGTAGTGCCCAGAGAAAGGTGAAATTTCAGTTGCTTCTCCTTGACTTTCTCTGACGCAAATAGGGAAGATGCATTGTGACATGAAATTTACGATGAAGGCTGATTTTTGTGGTCGATAAGAGAAAATGGTAATGATATTGGAAATTTGATGTCTGGTTTACTATACTAATGTAACTCTAATCATTTATTGCATTATGCGTTATGGTGAATGGGATATGAAAATCTTAATGATGCAGAAGCTTGTTATCTTAATAGGGCATTCACACATAAATCATATATGAATATTTGCCAATTAATATGGATTTGTGTGTGTGCAACATCCTCAGAATAGAATATTTTAAAAGTATATATATTCTTTAGAAATGCCTAAACCCGAACGAAACGCAAATCCAAATTACGTTTTCCGGAGGCAAAATGTAGAACGTATATACATATGTACCTATGTTGTATGTGCATCATCTATCTATTTTCAAACATACGTATAGCCTGGTAATGAAAAATCAATTTACTGCAAAAAGAAGAAGAAATTGTGTAGAAATTCTTTGTTTTTTTTGAGTTAGCTAGGAACAACATAGACAAAGGAGACGCAGATAAATTTCAACTTTGGCATCATAGTACATTAAGTGATGCAAATTTTTGCAAAATGCATAAAAGATCTTAAGGAAGTACAGAAAAGTAGAGATAGTAAAAGTGAAAGGTTGTGGTGGTGCTTGTTTGTGCAGGAAGGGCATCCTGTCAAGCATTTGCCAATATGTTAATTGTTACGTACTGCCTCAATGCGCTTGCTGTTGTATAATTGTTTATTGTGGTCTAAAAACAATAACAATATGAAATTACCCGTCAGCAACTCATTTGAATAATATTGTATACTCACCACAAGGCAGGTATTTTCAAGAAACAAATATTGGAAAGATAGCAGTTTAGCAAGCTAACTGGTATAAGCAGTATGCAAAGCAAACTTTAGCCTGTAGCGCATGAGTCATCTTATGACATCATACATACATATCATACCGTACCAGTATCAAATCCACATAAATCTTGCCATTGCTTATGGATGTTTCTTAATACAAGTACAAAGTTCTTAAGTTCAATAAAATCAAGAATGACGCTTGTATTTGTTTATGAATGAATCACTCATTCATCATTTACTAGTAGAAGTGATTCTGAGAATGCTCAAACATGATAAGCTGAAGATAATATATATGTACATATAACGAATGAATCTTATTAAGGTTAAATCCACAAGTTGCACTGGATAATGTTCCATAAGTTCGTCATATTCATGACGTGATAATGACATCATTTTGTTGCTGCAAGATCAACAATTGTATTTGTTGTAGTTTCGCTCTCGCTACTACTACATGTTTAATTTTCATAGCGTTTTACGCTCTATTATCTCACAACTGAAATCTTATTAATCGTAAAATATTCAAAAAGAAAAATTTGACTGAAAAGTGATATATATGCACAAACGAAGAAAATTTATTTTCAACATAACAATGCATACAAGCACGTGAGTACACATTTCTGGAATGATAAGTATATTTTTACGCCGTTGGAGTTTAAACTGTAGATTACGAAAATACAAATCCAAACGGATAAAGTCAATAAAGACACATTGTACGTTTCAATTTACTATTGGAGCTGTATCACATTGGAGCGAGCTAATAACACTATTTAGTCCAATGACCACAAATGTATAACTCTAAGGTCCGATATGCCCTGAACATGCTTTAACATCAGATCTACCGGCAAGTACTCAAAAATACACTATGTACTCGGCTCTTGTGCTCAGCTCACATAATGTGAGTCACATTCACGTACCAACACCCATGAACTCATGCGTCACAAATTCCAAAACTGTAAGTTTATTTTTTAGCCGCATATATAAATAACACAGGAAAGTTTAGACAAATTCAGTTAAAAAGGTCATCATCACTAAGTTTTCCAAAATATTGTTATTGCTTGACGGAACGGTTTAGCAGTATTTACCTAAAACCAAATACTACCAAACGACATGACTTTTCAAATTAATGCATCAGCATTTACACTACATTTGTGTAACTATTATGCATGGAGATATAGAGGAAAAGTAATAAATATAGCATCTCATTTCGCTTGTGATTTACTTTTTCGCAGAAGAGTACAAGAATGTACATCAATACCTAAGCATCATGCATCTGTCGTTTCTTCTACTTTTAAATTCTAGCATATTCTCATCCCATTTAGAATTTTCCACAACGTAATTTCAGTTCCACACGACCAAAATCCATCGTACTGTATGGCTGACATCTTTACACAGGTGTACTTGTTTGTAGAACAGGATTATGTACACATTATAACAGTACGCTATTTATCGGAATTCACATTATAATTTATTGTTTCAGTCGAGAGTACTGCCTATATGCATACTAGTATCATCCACGTGTGACAACACAAACTAAAGCGTGAAAAAAAGTAAAACTTTTACAGTTTTACCGACTTGGTACTTTTTTTGGGGAAATGTGATACACCCATGCGTAAGCCGATAATCGATACATACATAAATGCTTCTACATGCAAAAATTAAAGTGCAAACAGTAAGCATGCAATATAAAGCTTTTAATTCAATTATATGCATGAAAAGAAAAAATTATAATTAATTCATTGCGGAAGCCGACAAGTCCAACAACTTGCAAAATGCTAATGAGTGGATGGGTTTGGATGGCTGGTAATTATGGGTTTTGTGGTAGCGGATAAATTGTATGACGACCTTAACCATTTTAAAACTAATATAAGGAATCCAGACCAGATGACCAGTAAATAGAAGGATTCGCTAAAATCCTCTAAGGTTGTAATAGTTTGTATGTTGTATGTATGTCTTGCACAGTAGTTTTAATTTTGTGGAATAGTATGCATTGCAGGTTACAACTTATAAACAAGCACGACACTGTTCATTCCACTACTCAGCAAATTATATATTGGCATCTGTGGCGTTGGAATTTAGGGAGTGCAAAAAAAACTGCCTTTGTGTCGTCCTATGTATGTGTGTATCCATTGATGATCTACTAGCTTACAACCACTCGCTCGCATTACATAACTAGACACACACAGCATAAAACCTAAGCTTTTGTTTTCCATAGAACTAGACAGTGATTGTGCTTTAAGTGTGTAATGATGTGAGGGACTTGCTGATGCTGAATCATGAAAAAAAACTCGTATATGACTATGAGTCATACATATATACAGATTACCACGCTTACTACCCAAATACATATACTAATATCATCCAAGAAGACATACCACTCAGCAATTAAATAATTGTTATGTTACATTTACGCATTTCACAGACATAGTCATACGTACAGTTAAGCCTATACAGTCTCTGCCCTCTTTGCGCAAATTCATTCAGTATTGCCAGAAACATATATATTTATTTTACAGTAAATAGTTACGTGGTGTTGTTGTGCTATTTAATGTAATGGCACGCAAGGATGATTCAAAATGTACACAAGACATTGCGCAGTGCAATGCCAGATCCACACTAATACAGATCATTGATATCCATCTTGCACGAAGGGAGAGCAATTGCAAGGATGATTCAAAATGTACACAAGACATTGCGCAGTGCAATGCCAGATCCACACTAATACAGATCATTGATATCCATCTTGCACGAAGGGAGAGCAAACGTACAATTTTTATTTTACTGTTTCAATAATCACTTTGCTGCAGTTCATTGATCGTTTTTGTTACTATTTGTGCAAATAATGATGTATCAGAACAAACAGTGTTTTATCAAATTATGCTACAATAATAGCGATAATTTGGTGTGGGACTTTTAGTTACAATACAAACGCTGCAAGCTAACACACAGCCAACAAAGTTTGGTCAACGCTCAGTGTGCGCACATGCATGCATATTGTTATTACAATCAACCCGGCGAAGTTAATCTTTCCAACTTTGTAAAATTTTGTGCTGCAATAACTTTTCTTTTAAATACATTTTTTTTATCTCTCAGATATACAATTTTTTTAACAGTTTTACTTGCACCAACGATATACCAAACCAAAGTACATACTGTGAAAGCTGAAAAGTAGTTTGTTTGAGAATTGAGAATATTGAGATTATTAGCTTTATTATACATACAAGGAAAAAGGTCCAACCCAAGCCTTGAAACATGATTGAAAGACAAGCCGACTGCCTTGTAT
>JAHZNC010005937.1:0-12153 GCA_027744095.1 Zhuqinia jingwanae | reverse complement strand
AAGCATACCTACTTAATAATGTATGTTGCACAAAACATGCTTTTTTACAAAACTTTTCGAAGAAAATGCGGTCATTGCCCCGCTGAAAACCATAAGCATAACTTCCCAACAATAAAGACTTTACATGTACAGCTAATATATTTTGTTTCGAAACAATAAATCATTTAGGTGTTACACATGTATAACATTTTTCTAGTACACATTATGCCGTAAAAATACTTAATTATGCCGCATCCTATGACGCACTACACGCATTACGCTTTAATTTCTTTTAAATTATGTATTACTAGTTTTATTAGCTAGTCGGGATGGAAAAGTTTGTACCGCATAAATATATATACAACATATAGTTAATATAATATATATATGCATATATATCGGCACATATAAAAGTACTATTTTTTTAACCAGAAACAATATTGACTACTAACATGGGTCAAAAGAGATATATTTTTAATAAGGTATTTAATATCTTTGTAAATATAAGTTGTTAGTATTTTGTCTTATTTTTATTTATTTTTGTTAGGCATATAGTTTACACTTCGTTCATTAACATGCTTACTTTTGCTTTGATATGTAAGGATGTATTTTATTCCATCCAAATGAAAACATTCCGTTAAAATCTTCATGTAATTTAAAGTTTAGCATTGTTGTTGATGGTTTATTATTGAGGATATTGGGGTTTACCAAAATGTTTTAGGTACTAGTAATCCGTGACAGAGTAAATTATTTGATATTTTTTATTTGATGCGAAAGGGTGGAAAGTGCTTTTTAGATCATTTTCCTTCAACAGTATAATTTTCGTAGGGAAGTATATTATTATTTTGGCACATACATACCTACATACACATACAACATAAGGTTAATATTTTTTTATTTTATAGATTGTCGTCATCCTTTCATTTTGACCTTACGTAATTCTCTACATGAAAATAATGTAGGCTTCTTAGTTCCAGTCTAGTGCATGTAAAAGAATGAAGAAAAGAATTTCATTTTCTTTAGCCGTAAAGGTTATTTCTCTCTGTAAAGCTCTTGCTCTTATTTTCCTTTTGGTAAACCTTTCTTTTCTACATTTAAGTAACCTGCTTTGCAAGTGGCCATGCATAAAAAACAGAAAGTACTTCTTTGTTCAATTTTCATCAAACATAATAAAAACAGCAGTTCATGCAGCAGCTCATGCATGCATAGAGAGGGTACTTGCACATTTAGGAACGTTGTAGATTCTGTGCATGCAATGCAGGATCTAACAATAGAGTAACGACTAACGAACGATGCAATGGTAAAAGCTCCGAAAATAAGCATTCCAGTTATCTTTAGAAATCGCAATTTGTAGTTCAGGTATAACTTTATTTTTCATATACATATAGACATTTGCTATATTATTTACACATTTTAGCTAGTCATTCAAGTAGGCACTTAAAAACGTAATTTGTATGAGGTACGTTCACGGGATATTTCAATTTCACAATCAACCTAAATCTAAGTGGTTTACGTGCATGCTACCTTAAAAATATAGGTACTATTTAAGCCCACACACACAAAAAATTTGTTAGGTAAGTTCATAGAAAGAAAAATGGTAGGCTGTGAGACGTAATCGCATTTTCCCGTGAATGAAACCTGCAAAAAAAAACGGAGAATGTTATTTTTGACGTACCCATCGTCAGTTTCTAGCCTGGAAGATAATGTGATATTTGTGTGGAGAGAAAGTGTATGCCAACACTGTTACTATTGAAATGAAATAATACGAAATTTTCAGAACAGGTACATATTGTACAGTTACGAATAAAATATAAGAAGTATTATGCATATACCTGCATATATATGTGAATAAGGCGAATACCTATGTGAATATTGTTTCAGATGCAAAACAAACACAACCGCATTTGTTTTGAAGTATACAATATATTATGGGGGTATGATAATTTTTGTAATAGTTTGAGTAGGTACATGTGACGTAGCTCGTTATCATCAAAGATTTTCCTTTCACAATTATTATACGAAAGTGTTAACGAACTTGCTTATGCAATTATCACTTTATACTTTAACTTTATATTGTGTATACTTAGGTATGCATGTTACATTCACGTTTACAGTTGGCAACTACAACAACATTTTGAAAAACATCACCACTTTCACTTAGTGTAGTGATGGGTTAGTAACGGATGATATATACGTTGTTATACAAAATTTGTATCACAAATGTGCATAGTATGCATATAATGGGTGATGACTTGATGACAATGAATATCGCATCCAATAGCTGTAAAGGCATATAAATTACATCTCTGCATTTCACTTCATTTTCGTTCAAAGAAAGATGGTTGATAATGTTAACCCAAATAAATTGAGAACCTGCTGTCGAACATCACATAAAGTCATGGAAAGCGTCAAAATACGCTTAATGTTCACTAATGAGCGTTTCATCGCCTCCCTTCCATATTATTGCAAGCAGCTAAATATATGCTATGTGCTTATGATCTTGTGTTGCTAAAATGTGTTTTTTATATTTTGGTAGATTACCATCGTTTTGGTGTGGATCCTAAGTGCCGCCATCAGCTCACCTCGCTTCTACTATTTCAGCACTATCAGCATGCCGCTCCCAAATCACCAGTACGAAATACTTTGCCTCCCCAACAGGACCAAATATAACTCCAAGTTGATGGACATGTTAAGTATGACGGTACTCTTCCTGATTCCCTTGACAGTCATTACCATTTTATATACCCATATTGGAATCGTCCTCTGGAAGAGCAGCAACAATCGAATGCCCACGGCCACTCCAACACCATCGGTAGACAGTAGCTCAAGTAGCGGGGAATATTATCGCGAGACAGATCCAAACATAATTCAAACGGTAAACTTGACTTTGCTTCCTCTCAGTACTCAACAAAATTTGCAGCAGCCCAATCGAGCTGGGATATCACACGGGCTATCTTCCTCCTCACCATTGGTATCGGCTTCTGGTGCAGCAAGCAAACGATCAGTATCCTTCCTCCCATCTTCATTGATATGCCTAAAATGTCGGAATAAATCAAGGAAGCAGAAAAAGCACACAAACAAACCACATCATCACCAGCACTGCAGGGCAACACATATACCATCTTTAGAGAACGCTAGAATGTGTACCGATTGCATTCGGAATGCCACAAAGGATGGAAATTTAGCAGGTGGTGGTATTGAAAATGGAAGCTGTATAGCCAATACCGATGGGAAAGATTTTATAATGAATTGCAAGGCGTGTCACCTGCCATACATGCACCAGTCTCACCTTCCTCTACCACATTCTCCCGGAATACAGAATTCTGTACTTGATGGTGTTCAGTACGGTGAACGGATTGAGGAGACAAATTTTATGCAACCATGCTGTCACCATCATCATCACCATAATAATATCTCTAATGAGAATGAGCATTGTGTTTTGATGACCCATAAAAATGCTGCTACTGATGAAGAGAATTCTAGGCAGAGGTGCAGAGACGAAGCCATTGGTTCACCAGTGGGGGCTACTACTACTTGCTGCGGTCGAATGCTCCGACCAAAAAGCATTTGTTTGAAGAAACAAAATTCACAAGATAAATCGGATACCTTTTCAGCTTCGCCCCCATCTCCATACTGTAATCGAAATTGCAACTGCTTAGACACAAAGAGCTCAAAAACAGAGCCCATTGTACTGGTAAAATTTGAAAAGAATAATAAGAAGAAGCAATCAAGCATAAAAGTCGATCGAAAAAGCAAGTGTACAATCTTGATGAATAGAAGGAGCTGTCATGGGAGTAGAAGTGCGGCTTCTTGTAATGGAAACAGGGGATTTTGTGGTGGTGGTGGTGGTGGTGGGGGCGGAGGTAGTTCCCTGGATGATACGGATGGAGACAGTCCAAGAACAATGTCCCCATCCCCACCAAGATTTGACTGTGCTCTTTGCCATCCACCAAGTAACGACTGCTGTGGTGGAGAAAATGGGTCTTTTAATATTAATGATAACCGCCACGGAACAGGGAACTCCATCATGGGAAATGGAGCTATACGGGGACTTCACCGAAATAGTTTTAACTTGGAGCACAAAAGAAACTTGAGCGTAGACTCTGGGATTTCCGGTATACCAACGACAATAGGACGAAATAATCTTGAGGGAAACATATGTAGTGGTGAACAGAATATGGATGGTGGTGGATATTGTACAGCCTCCTGTCCAAGTTGTGGTGTTAGCTGTGCGGAATCATATCAGCTTAACCGATGTCCCCATCATCACAATCCTACATTGTGTTCTCCACCAAAGCATTTTGCATCCGCCACAACAACTGGATGCAGTCATTTGGCAGGTACCACAACTCCCTCTGCACCAAAGAGAGTACGAAGAATGCGAGTAGTAAGGAGCAGTAAATATGGCTCCAGTGCTCTTCAGTCGAGACGGAGAATAATACGAATGTTAATAGTAGTTGTACTTGCGTTCGCTCTCTGTCATTTGCCATTCCACGCCCGCAAAGTTTGGCAGTATTGGAGCCCCAAATGGGCGCAGTATCAAGCCGGAAGTGTTTTTAGCACTTTGTTCACTCCCATCACATTTCTCATCGTGTATGTGTTGTAGAATGAGACATTCTCTAAGAATTAGTCGAAATGCGTCTGTGAGATCGACACATGCGGTGGCATTGAGTCAGACGGGATTGTGACTAAAACTATTCTCTGTGCCAAGCAGATTCCTTAATACTTTCACTTCGACCGGGAGAAACAACACGGCGTGGTGAAAATCAAGATTTGTTTTGGTGTTACTTCGTATAAAATTGTCGTTAAAACTTTTTTATGCGTCAATTTTAGCTTTCCATGACTGATTTATGGCAACACTCCAAGTCATTAAGCTTTAATTTGGGTAATCCTTTCAACCGTAAAATGTTTTAAATCCCGAGTCAAGCATGTATATAATGTAGTCTTCTTAGACAGCATATTAAGTATGTAAATATTTGAGCTTGTGTATATATGTTATGTGGTATACCTATGATATAATCGAGTTCCTACAATCTCCTTCTTAACACCAAGTGTGTGGTCACAGTCAACAGTATGTAAATTCATGAATATTAAAACTTTGGCATTGCTATCAATATGCGTAGGTAGTAGTTGTGTTATATGTATCTAACACAGTGCAAAATCTATTTCATATGCCATAATATTCCACGCTCAAAGATATTTTAAAGATATACATTTTATATAGTACGTGGTTGAGTGAGGACGTACAAGAGCTAATTTGAATTTTACAAAACAATGCATGTCAACAATAAGTAGGTACATACAATTAAAAACAGAGTTTTGAATGTCATATATTAAGTCACACTAATGTTCCCCACAGAAAAATATCATAGCTATCTCTCTCAAAATAGGTGTTATTAATTTTATCGTGAAAATTTCCTTACAGGAGATTTTTGACATGAAATTTTCCAGGAGGAACAAAAAAGTAATCCCAAATATACAACGACAAATATGTCCCTGATATTTAGTTATGCTGTGACAAACTTTTCTACAGATTAAAATTCGTCACCGTACCTAAACTGAGCTGCATGATATCAAGCTGTATGCATAAATTTTGTATCAATAATATAGTAAACATGATGAAGATAGAAGGATTAATTTTACTTATAACTGTAGAAAAGCATCAAGTTTTCAGAGCATAGATGAAGTAAATATTATTACTGATAATTAATCTACGTTTCAGAGGGCTAAAAATATAACAGTAAAAGCACTTAACGTCATCAATAACAAGTTACAAACATAGTATACAGCATTTATATTTAAAGTAAATTTTTGGAAGAAATGTAATATTGACAAAATGTGCGTAGGTAAACGTTTTTTTAGCAAGAAAGTAAGTTGTTGGAATAGTTGTTGATATTTGTAGTATACAAATAATCTTATGTAATTAATTTGCTGAGTCATATTGATATATATTAAATATGATGACGGGCTGAATTTATTGCGCTTTCACTACACACGGTTCTCCAATTTTGTGGTAGGGGATATTCCTTGGCAAATATATTTAGGTATAATTGAATGTCTTCTTTAAAGTGACATACTGGATTGCCTGTTTGTGTAATGTGTTTAGTTCTTCTGAGTCTGAGATTCACATATTGTGCTAGCCACCTGATGAAAGGCAAAGCACAGTTTAAAGACGCAGAAGGCTAAATAAGAATGCTCCCACAAATCCATTTACCTTGGATAATATGTTTGTGCTTCCTGTTTTAAACATTATAATTGGCTTTTAAGTGTGATTGTCACCACCACAAGGTTTTTTATATATAGTATAACTTGTGGTAAAAGCTATTTTATTTTATCTCTCTATTTTCTAATTCTAGTACTGCGTTTTGTGCAGACATTTTTTATGTTTTGTACTCAGAATGGAAGACTTCAGTTGATTAGTATTAATGCAATTAGTAGACTATCTTTAATGCATGTGCAGTGATAGTTTGTGCGTTTGTGGGCTCCTGAGAGTGTGTAAGGGGAAAGTTTTAAACGGAAAAATAAAATTCATGTGAGCAAGGTCCACTCTGTTTTATGGAGTGTAGTAAAAGTGTTTCGTGGTAGTTAGAAATGGCACCGAGACACCAACAGATTTTTCTCGAAAGTTTTTATGTCGGCTTTCGGCCTGTGGTATTGCTCCAATTTCAACTTGACCGCATATCCTTGAAACTTGGTTAGAAAAACGAGGTATATTTGTCGTTTTCAGCTCCTGTATTCCATATACACACCTGGTAAATGAGGGTTCAAAATAACAAGGTATGATGTACCTTTTCATCTGGTAAGATGTGCCAAAATAAATAGCTAAATTAATTTTATGTGCACTAGTTTTGTTTCTCATACTTGCACCCATAATATGTGTATTTTCATAGTTACATACGGATGTATTTTATATGTGCTAAGTGCTAAACATGCACATTGTAATAGTCTCTTGTACAATTTAATATTCTAATGTTACTTATAATTGCGATATAATAGCGAATTGAGTATGTTGTAAAGTAGCTCCAATCCAATTATTTGAACTGTTTATTTGATATTTCACAAAACACAATATATTCCATACGTACCGATACATACATATTATATCGTATGCATAGTATTTTAATATAAGGATGCCACAGAAGCTGTTTATCCACGTGGTTGAACAATCTCGTGTAAGTATTCATGTATTTTTCTAGTCATTTAAAATAGTTCTTGTTCATGTACATACATTGTATATCAAATGTTTTATTGTAAAAAGTAGAAAACACGTAAATATCACAGTACAAAATCAAAAATGTACATTATACGTGTAAATTCAGTAAGTTAAAAATAAAACGGTAACACATGATACACATATGTATATTTGTCATTTTAAATACTTTTAAAGGGTGAAAGTGGAGTTGTAGCTTTAATTTTATTATACATTACAATATGGTTAAGGGATTTTTTATTTTAGAAATCTCTGGGTAAATACATATGTACGCGATACCTACAATCACTGAAATATGAAACATAAAACATGTCATGTCTTATAATTTAATTGATTAACCTGACAATCTAAGGGCAGTTCATGGTCAAGGACGACTGATTATGGAGACAATGGAGGTAGACGTTACGAAATCAGAGAAAAGGGTTCCAGTATTTTCTAAACGATAAATCTTGGACTTTTGAAATGCGACAATGATTTTTTGTGTTTGTACAAGAGTGTGAAGTTTATTGCTCACATTTTGCAACTTTTCAGGTTTAATTTTTTCTAAAAACTATTAATATTCTCCTTCCAAGATTGTTCTCCTATATCGAAATGTTAAAAAATATTATCGTATTTCAATTAATCGTAAGTCGTAATTGTATAGTTGTAAAATATCAAAATGCTAAATATCTATTGCATATTACCTAAAATTAAATGTACATCACAAAAAAAACTTTAATCGACGTGCACTATTATTGACCATGTAAATTAAACTATTTATTAAACAGGTTATCTAACGATTACTGAATTTTTATCGCGTCAAATGGTAATAAATGTTCTACTAAATGTGATTTCAATATTGTGTGACCTACAAAAAATTGTGAGAAACAAAATAAAAATCATATTAATATGTAACAATAATAATGACGCAATATGTTCCTACCACATCCCACATTGTTTTCCATATTTCTGCAAAATGGCTTCATTGAAAAATTGAAATGTGATCCCTTTGTCTAGCTCAAGTTGGAAAAATCGCGCTGTATTTATGAGGATTGGTATTGGAGTTGGAATCACGTTGGTTAGATCACAATAATGGCCAAGCTTGGATCCCTTTTTGATTTTCATAATTTACCGTGTGCTTTATCATGACGACCAAATATGCTTTGTTTTTCCGTGGTGTGCTTCAGTCTTTGAATGCCGTCACGTGCATGCTGCATGACCACGGCAGTCACAGTCTTTGTCCAACATATCCGGTGAGTGCCATTGTACTTTTTCGGGGAACTATTTTCTTCATCAGATCATTAATATTTTACAACAGCCTGGTACCATCTCCAAGGAAATTCCGCAGATGCGAATTACATGTCTGCTCAACACTTTATGTAAAGCCATTCCCTGTCCTAGTAAACGTCAACATAAGCCTACTCCGTAATTGAGAATAAGAAATGTATCTTTTAAGTGCGTCGTCATAAATAATGGAAAATGGCCATCCCTGAGACTACACGAGAGCAGCATTTTGATGTGCTACGTCTGGTTGCGTAGCGGAAAGCATGTTACAGGTTTACGATTAATGATTCTTTATCCGGGTTTAGCTTATAGATACATATATAAAGGTAAGCATGATATACCTCGGGTTCGTATCGCTTCCCGTACTTCTCGACTATCTCAACTTACTTTCTGCTTAGTACCCAGCACCCGGAAGTAAAAGCAAAAGGATGTAAAGGAAGTATTATATTGTTTCCCTGGAGTACGCATATTGATAAGATAATGCATACATGACAAGCAAATACGATTCAACAATTTCCACAAACAGAACAAGTATGTTTTTCGGAGAATTCTCAGAGATACATGAACTAAACAATACATCATCTGCCTGCACTCTGAAGATTTTGTAAAAGGGGATGGATAAAAAGCTTTAACATGTCATTCCTGTTTTAAATCTTGTTCCAAGTCTGAGTTGCCTAAAAGTAAAAAAAGAACACGGGGGAATATAAAGAAGGCTTAATTGTGTCGAAAGATTCTGTGCTAAAATTTTACAAATTGCAAAAGTAGTAGTACATTTTAAATTATTGTGACTATAATAGTATTAATACGATCTGAGATAAGTTATTGATGAAGATTAGGTCGAATATTGATTTTTCAAGCAGCATAGTATCAAAGCTGAAATGAAACAAATGAAATTTGGAAGATATCAATAAATGAACCCTTCAATAATCGTAGTAAGTACAAAGTACCAACATAATAAAATGATGCAACCTTCAAACATTTGTATGGGATCTTTGCATAATATAATGACCACGTAAGTTAAAAGTATATTACCATAAGAAAGGTAACTCAAGAGGCGGAGAGGAGTGGTTGGGCTTAAAACTTGCTCTAACATTTTTAATCTTTTTAACTAGTTTTAGCAAATTGTTTATAGTGATTTTTATATCATTCGATTGCTAATCAAATGGTTATCAAAAAATATAATTATTTGTGATAAATTGTTAGTGATATCACTTTAAACAGTGTTATTGTGAGCAGTGTTACTTAACCTTAAAGTCAAGTTAGTACACACTGGGCCCGGCTTCATCAAATTTGCATATGGACTGGAGTAATCTACATAAAGATGATACTCAACCCAGTCTTAGGAGCTTCCCACTGTACATCCCTCCTTGCAGTATTCATCATACTATAAGCTGCTGGTACACCAGAAGTAGTTGTACCGCTGTATAATATAGCTAAGAATGCGGCTATGGAAATAAGGCATTCCACTTACTGTAAGCGAAATCCGTGTATTGGGAATAAATAATACCTGATAATAATCAAAGTACCATTTCTCTCTAGCCACACATCGATATGGATACCAGGAATGCAGAATCGTGTGTAAACTGTGGACTAAAACAAACTGTGCAGAGTTTATTAACGTCACAAAACAAGGATGACTGGATATGTAAATCTTGTTCTCTTCACAACTTGATAAATAATACCTACGGACTGCTGCCATTTCATGAAGTAGACCGAGACAATGCATCCTCAGCTTTAACTTCTTTACAGACAGATGGAGCTAAGCTGTGTATACCAAGCCGACTACCTAAAGGATTGAAGTTTATACATGTCAACATAAATGGTATCAAATCCAAATTTCAAGAAATTAAACTATTGCTAAATAATGAAAGCAATGTTCTGGTTTTTGCAATAACGGAAAGCAAGCTAAATTCAGAACGTGATTATGACAATGACTTTGCAATTGATAGTTACTCATTATTTAGATTTGACAGAAAAGAAAAGGAGGGAGGGGGTTCAATGCTTTTTGTTCATATTGATTGTAATGTTGAAATAATTGAATGCTCAATTATAATACCCACATTAGTTGAATGTAATATATTTAAGGTAAAGAAAGTGAATATGAAACCAATATTAGTTACAGTATTATACATACCACCTAACTGTATAGCAGAAAATGTGTTTGAGTTCCTTACACAAATATTTGCGTATATCAAAAGTTTCAACCTCGAAATTTTAGTCATGGGTGATTTAAATATTGACTATCTATCAAACAATTCCAGCAGCTTTAAGCTTAAAAAAATTACCCAGGAATTTGATATGAGCCAAATTGTAAAATGTGCAACTCGTATAGCGACAAGAGAATTATTACTTGAGGGTGTAAAGAAAGTGGTAACTACTAAAACACTGCTGGATCATGTTTATACCGATAATAAGTTAATGTACAAAGTAGGATCTCTAGATTTTGCAGGTAGTGATCACAAACTTATTTATGCGATTAGGAAAAAGTTAAAAGTATCTTGTGCACCACGAGTGCTGGAATATCGCTCCTACAAATTATTAATAGACATATGATGATTTTATTAAAGATCTAAAAAAATTAAACTGGGATTTCTTAAAATCAAAAGCATGTCATAATGTTATCTCTGAAATCTTTGAAAAACAGGTGTTAGCACTCATGGATAAATATGCTCCATCTAAACGAATTCTTGTCAAAGGGAAAAATGCTCCTTGGTGGACAAGCGAGCTTCTTGCACTATGCAAAGAGAGAGACAGATTAAAGTCATTAATTCACAAAGATGATGGTAGAGATATTTTGACTAAAAAGAAAGAACATGCAAAATGCAAAAATGAAACCAAGTATAAAATGAGACTAGCTCAAAAAAATTACTTTTGTACCAAGTTTGGGTGCACCAATGAATCAGTTAAAATTTGGGATTTGTTCAATGAATTGACAAACTTCCGTAAAAAATCGTCATGTGCAATTACTAAATTAGTTAATAATGAGGGTAGTGTAATAACAGACATGAATGATATTGCAAATTTATTAGCAAATGAGTACATTTTATCAGAAGCAGCTAGTGACTGCTCAACACTTGTGAATGATGCTCAGGAATATGAATTGGAATATATTTTAACAAATCCTAACTATAAAATGAAAGAGATTACAGGTAGTGAACTTGCAAAAGCTATTTCTAGCACAAAAAAATGCAAATCCTACACGGATACAGTGCCTAAATTTATATACACAACATTTATTGAAGCCTTAACGAGGCCTTTAATTTTACTATTTACGATTATTTTTTCTACTGGACAGATTCCAGATACCATGAAGCGAGCTGATTGCTTTCCTCTCTTTAAGGGAAAGGGACGATATTCAGACGCTGTGTCTTACCGTGCTATATTTAATTTGAATTTTTTAACCAAATCTTTTGAAAAGCTAACTTGTAATAGACTACTTGAAATGACTCAAGATATGCTTTCGCCAAATCAGCATGGGTTTCGCAAAGGTAAATCTTGTGAGACAGCACTGAGTGTGTTTACTCAAGATATACATAATATTTTGGATAAACGTAAAGGGAAAGTTTTGGCAGTATACATAGACTTTTCCAAAGCATTTGACTCTGTCAATCGGGTAAAATTGTTAAAAAAATTAAAAGAATTATATAAAATAGAACCATATATGTATAAGCTATTAGTAAATTACTTTATTGATAAAAAAT
>JAHZNC010005936.1:0-11100 GCA_027744095.1 Zhuqinia jingwanae | reverse complement strand
TTATAAAGCATTCTCCACCTCTTTTGTTTCTATCACCAAACATGATCAGCCCAACAAGGAAAGGTGAATGACAATTTTACTTTAGAAATAACAAAAAAAAATATTATCGTTTTTGTGTTGAATTGGACATATTTGGCTACCGTTTTTTTTAAAGTACAATGTAATCCAAACACAAACACACACGTACGTAAATATAATAACATTTGGACTGAAAACAAAACAAAAAAAAGTTTGTGAGTGAGCAACCTCATGAATCTTGTAATAAAAAGGGTGACAAGTGAAACTACGTGTTCACTTTGTTCAGGAATGCATGTTAGAACAGAAAAGAGGGCGAGCCCTGGGCTACTCCATTACAATTATTATTATTACAACAACAACTACTACTACGACTACTTATGCTGTGTGTTGCGCCAGTAGTATACATTCGATTTGCATGATGACGTCGACTCTACTGCTTCTTCTTTTTGTTCTTCTTCTTCTTCTTTGCCACTTGTCCGATTGTGATTGTAAAGAAAAATACTGTAAAAATGGACTTGTCTATAAATTTTTATTCGAAAAGATAATATTCCATTGAATGGCATAAACTGAAAAGTTGAAGAATTATTAACTCGAAAGTTTTATTGCTTTTGTGTTCAATTCAAGCTTTTACAATTATTATTACAATATGTGGTTAAAGAAGAAGCTTGTTCTCATTACCATAAATTACAAGAAAGCTAAAGGACATGTGACATGGGAGGGTTCTCCACCACTCTCTCAACAGTAGCCACTAAGTATATGTTACGCGTATCTTGCAAAATGCACATATATTTTTTTAAATGTCGTACTAGAAGTCTAATAAATTAGGATGTAATTGCTCACTCGCTCTTCTGCATCATCATCATCATCGTCATTATCATCATCAGAGCAGTCAGCAGTACATCTGCATAGGTAATATATACCTACTTTATTTACAGTCAAGTGGCAACGAGCGACAATGAATAATCATCAACAGACACTCACACACACACACACACACACAATTGCACGATAAGAAATAATAATATTTAATTGTTTGAAAACTTTTCTGTGTTTATATTTGGTCACCGACAAGATTGCACCTTAAAATGGGAGTGGTGGTCGTCAATTTGATGGTGTTGATGCATTACCCAAGAGAATGATAATGACTGGCCATATTCTCCTTCTCTCTCTAGCAAAATTGGCAGTTTCATTGCTAATGGCGTTTATTGCGGCATATATGCATAAGATATCGAATCTCATTTTGTATATTATTGTGGAAGCTCTAGCTGCTGCAGTAGAGAGAGCTAAAGGACTAAAAAAAAGTTTTTTTTTTGGATTGCTCGGCTGCTAAAGCTGCTTTTCCTTTCTCTTAAGTAAAGATGTTCTATTCGATGTACATATACTTTGGTATATGTATGTGTAGCACCGTAATATGTAATAATGTCCTTTAGGTCGGTTGGTTGAAAAAGGGAGTTGCTGTAAATTTTTAGGAGGTTGAACACTTTTTCTTCTTTAATGGCAATTAGTGACATGATTAATGACCACAAACAAGTCTCGTACGCGCTTTATTTCATTGCACATGACATGGTGAAGCTGGGGACGATATCATGAGAATGTTGAGAGTAGTAGTAATGTTTTCCTCTTTTACGTCGTCGCTGCTCCTTTTTTTTCTTTCTGGAGGAAACGGCAATAAATACTAATCCCACGCATACATCATCAACGCCACATAATATACTCCTTTGGCCGTGTCGTCGTGACCGCCTGAAAGAAAAGAGAAGAGCGTTCAAAACAAAAGCATATTACAGTTTACGCAGAAGAGTAGAACAGAATTAGAGAGAGTGAGAGAGTGTATTTATTTTCTCCTGTCTGCTTGTTTGGTAAGTTGAGTGGTGTGGTGGCAGTTGGTAAGATGAGCTCAGCTCGGGTTTAACCTCACAACCTAAATGGACGGCAAATAAGTGAGTTAAAGCGAAACGTATTAAGTCAAAACGAATGACTTTGTTTTTATGAGCTCCGCTCAGAGCGCCGTTCGAAACACATGCATCAAACAAAAATAATACTTAAAAAAAATATATTCATGGGACAACGATGATGATGATGATGAAGATGATGCATTGCATGCACATTTTTTTTCTGGTTCCTCCTTCTCTTCCAACCCTCCACCACCACCGTACATATCATCATCATCATCATCGTAGTCGTCGGCAATGTCGTTGTTGTCGGCAATAATAGAGGTCCTTATGGCCATGTCTACACATGTTAAAATAGATGTTGGCTTGTTACTAAAACTAAGAGCTGTTATTATTATTATTGTGACTCTCTTCTCGTTACTTTTACTTGAATAACCACAACACAATCTTTCTTTTATTTCTTGTGCGTATATCACAGGGCATCCAATATGGTAGTCATAATTCGATATCGCGTACCGCGTCGATGATAATAATGACCATTCATGCAGGCATGGTGGACGCGTTACACTTTTTATGTTGTCGTTACGCACGTTTGGGGGTGGGATATTAGACGGAAAGCTCGTAAATCGTGATACTATTATCCTCCCTTGCCTCTCTTCCAAGTATTATTTGGTTGGGATACTAAAAATGACTTGACACACACACACACACACACACACACACACACACAGTCACAGATCAAAAGAAAAGATATATTGTTGGATTACCTAATCTCGTATTTGTGCTGCAGGGAGAAAAGGGTAAGAATAAGCAATGAAAGTATATCATTATTACGAATTACTACTACCACGAGAATCCATCTGTGGAACCCTTTCTCAATTTTTAGATGCGTAGAGTAATATATTTTACCACACAACAGCGCATGGTTTTCGAATTCTTTTGAAATTAGAGAATGGAATGCGTCATATAAGAAATGAATGGGTCATTAAGTTCCATGTGATATTATCCTGGAATAAAAATGAGTAAATGTTCTAAACACTGATGACCGGTGTAAGTAAAAGCAAGGTCATATAAGCAGGAAGCATCCATGAGGTATATATAATCATCGAAATATATATATTTTTTGGATATGCTTCCTTCTTATAGGACCTTGAGTAAAAGGGCTGTCCTGGCTTTGTACATAATTAAAAGGAATTTAAATTACAAAATGGATGCTTTATGACAAGCAATGAGCGTGCTATATTATTATCAATGTGAAATACATGGGAAAATCATAAAATGTATATAACTTATAAAAAAAACGTTATTGCGGGTTGCGGGACGACTTTTGTACAAATAAGAGATATCCTATGATTATTCATTCCACCAAAAAGTTTGTAACTTAATTTAATTGCTCATTTTCCCAATATTGAAGTTGTCCTTGTTTTTAAGAAAGATATTTGGGGTTTAGACCCTCTGAATTGAAAAAAAAACAGACCATGAAATAGGTAATCGATAAAGTCAATTAGAAAGTTGTGTACGATTTAGTTTAATACAAGACATCAAACATATGGATGGCTGATAGCTTACAATGCACATTTATACATGGGTGCATTAATAAACACTAAATATTTATACAACTCATCAAAAAAGTCGAAGTCAAAAGCTGCCCAATCTAGTTCGTTTATAAACTCCGGACTTGATAGATACAAAATATTTTGAAGGTGAATTTTCTGTATTTGTTTCTGTCGTTGTATACTTCACTTTATGATCAGCTCAGAGTCTTACTCCACTTTAACGTGAGGGTAACGAATTGCAAATATACGTAACTTTACGAATCTTTTAAAAACTGTTTCGGTTGAAAATTAAAAAATCTTTGTAAATTTATTTCACGAAAACTTTCTATTTGACTAATTTTCTTAAATTTTTTTTTAAAAAGAAACTCGTGTACGATCCAAAATTAATCTGGTTACTTCTAGCAGTTCAAAAATAGAACGATATTTTTTTTATAAAAATAATTTGAAAGTTCTTGAAGCATTCTTTTTTATAATAATAGAAAAATTTGAACTGGAATTATTGTATTGTGGTAGAACGCTTGTTTTCAATTGTTTGTTTTAAGGGTTTGTCCTGTCCTGTCCAAGTACATCATATTTAGTGTTTATTTTTTTTGCACAATTGCTTGCAAGTTAAATAATTTGACCTCTCTAGTGAATTTGAAAAATGATAAATAATCGTTTTTTTCGGATTTTCTGGATATTATGCCATGTCAGTGAAAAAATAGGTTGCCTTCCATACCACTTCGAGCGTCGGAAACGTGTTCTTACTTTATCCACGCCAAAAGTTGTTCGACGCTACGCCATAATTTTCCTTTCTACTGTTATTTGGTTCATTTTTATGTGCTTTCAACTTGTCAGATTTAAAAAACTTCGAGATTTTAATAGTTTCAATTTGGTCTACGCTTTTTTAATAGGAACATTCACTGTCATTTTCACGCACACATTTAACATCTTTCTTTCCCAAGACGCGACAAAAGTTTTCTCAGGAATGCTTCATTTAGTCAATTACTTGTCCATCAACTTTCTGAAGAAAAATAATCCAGTCACTCGTAGGAATGCTAGAATTCTTGACGTAATGGCCTTCCTGATCCTCATCGGGTTCCCAACAGCTGGGATAATTCTCTTTGTATCATTTTGGATATTTCCCCATTTACCTGTTCTCTTTGGAAATTTATTATCACCAGAGTTGTACACTTGGCCAATATCGCTGCCTTGTGCAATCTTCTATGGCGTGTCCATGTGTGGCATGTACGCTAATCTGGCATTGGTATCGGAGATGTCCCTTGTCGCTGGTGGAATACTTGCTCCAGTAATCACGCACGAATTTAATTTGTCATCAAAATTTCTGTCGTCATCATCATATCAAATGAAGGATGAACTGAGGACAGTGCAACAAAATTTAATGCTGATGTACAGAGCAATCCAAGTACTTCATGCGTACACCGTACCAGTGATTGGAATCTGTCTGGTGCCTTTCCACGGCTTGTTTCTGCATTTGGTTTCGTTTGGAATATTTTTGGGAATGGAGCATAGGAAGAATCTTCATATAACAACTTTGGTACCCATCACACTTTGGTGTGTATTCGGACTCATTATTTGGGTAGGTGTTTTGATGGTGGGGGGCATCATGCATACTCAAGGAAGGAAGACCATTCGCTCCTGGACATTGTACAAATGGACAAATTCAAAAGAGAATAAAATTATGAAAAAATTTGCAAAATCATGTTATCCTCTGAGTTTGTGCTATGGTAAAACATTTGTAATTACCAAATTGAGTGCTTTTAAGTTTTTTAATACTCTGACTAAGGTAACTTTTAGAACCATTTTAACATTTAGAAATGTGTAATGTAAACCACAACTCAATTAGCTAATTTTATAGGATTAAATTATGAAAGGCTGTATGCATTAGTACTTTTTAAATAATAATAATAATATTCAGTTAGTCCAAAATATATAGGTATATGCTCTCACGTCAGTCACGTCCCTGTTTTTTTTTATAAATAATATCGACTTTTATGAATGTTATGCCCAGTAGTTTTAAATTGAATGTATTTATATGTATGCATATCAAAAAAAATTATTCACTACAGTATTTTCAAACTAATAACACTAAAATAGTAAAAGCAAATAAACCTCTCAAATGATTTTTCTGAGGCAATATTGCTAGATAATAATACGTATAATTTGCTGCTATAACTGAGAATATGTAATGTATAGAATAAGCATAAATAAATTGTAATAAACTAAAAACCACACTTATTCATTTTTCATTTTCTGTATTTAATATTTTCAAAAATTATTTTTTCGATGGTTGCAATCTAAAGAGCTAGGCAGTGTGCCAAAGTACAATCTGAATTGATATTACGTCAAAAACTCTTGCAGCAAAATACTGGCTATTCTCTCCGCTTTTTCCTGAGTTATTTCCTCGTCCTCGTCCTCGTCCTCTCCCTCTCTTTCTTCCATTTCGCCAAAAAATTGCCCATCTCCATAGGCCGTCTCAGTCTTGTCCCCTTCCTCGTCTCCTTCGCCCCCCACAGCAAAAGTCACAAGATCGTCTTGAATATTTCCCAGTGTTGAAAAAGTGGTCGTTTGTGCATCCTCCGATTCCAGACTCTCTTCAATATTCGACTGATTCTTTTTCAACTTCCAATCCTTACAACCACAATATTGGTGGGCTTTATTTTTCTTCTTTTTATGCAACTGTAAATGATCCACTTTCCCGGTTTTATGCTTTTGCTTCACTGAATTCCCATCAAAGGCGAAATCCTGAGCTAGTGCTCCAATGTTCATTTTCTTGAAGTAGTTTCCATCAATTTCTGGTCTCCAAGTTTCCCCACTAATTTCTGACCGCACTGCAGTCCATGGTCTGATATTTATTTTTCCAGCGGCCTGCATCTTTTGCACACGATATCTGCTAATTTTATCAGTTTCCGCCTCCACAGTCGACTCAAATCCCTTTTGATTGCTCATCTTTGCTGTGAAAAACTCTGTCAAATATTTAACCGGATCTTGAGGCAACACACTCAACAGCTTTTTCAGTGCCACCGCAATAATCGCTTGGATTTCCGGATGATTGCCCAGATATTCATAGTTATCCCGGCGAACTCGATTCTTGAAACGTTCAAACTTTGGTTTTTTCTCCTCTGGAATTCCTTTGTAGTCAAAGTTGGTAGTGCCATCGGGATGGAGCCAACATCGATTATCAAATCTCAATGAAAAGGAGTGCCGAAGTTTATACATTCGGCTGAGACGTTCCTCTTCTTGCACCCGCTTTTTGAATCCTACCATCAAATCAAAGCTTCTCGAGCAGGATGAATCAAAACTTTCTCGACCCTGAGAAGTACTGGGGTCATCGTCAAACTTTCCAGATTCTAAAAACTTTTTAAGGTACCGAGGGGACGCTTTGGAGTATGCTGCTTCACCGTGAAGTCCATCCTTGTCCTTCGTAATGATAATCCTGCCAGTCGATAGTACGACATTTGGATCGGACGACTTATTCATGTTGTTAGCCATTTTCTTCATTGATTTAGACATGTGCATGTGTTTACTAGCCTTGGTCTTGGTCGCCTCCATCTTTTCTCAATATGTATTTATTTGTCTTTTGTTTTTTTGCGTTTTTAAAAGCGAGTTTTCGTTTTTTTAAATTTTTGTACGATGTTTTAAAATCTGCAATAATGAAAAAAAGTTTATGAAATGTTTGCCATTTCAGAATTGCGGCTCATGTATATCTTGTATAACGGTTAAAATAATACATTTTTGTTATTTACCTTGGTGATAACGCGACAGCAATAATTCAGGTTCACCGTTCACATGTGTACATTATGGACATGGACAATAAGTTGCTTCACTGTCCCAACCCGAATAGAGTCCGCAGAGTGAAAAATGAATGGGCGTGGAAAGTCCATTCATTTCCTCATCATCACGACATGGTTATGTTGTTGTTGCTGCTGCTGCTGATGATGATTATGACCGTGTTGATGGTGATCTTCATCAAGAGCATAAAATATACTCGCACAAATGAAGGTTCTCTGGTAATATGTCATCATAATATATGTGTCCGATAGGTGGGTGGTTCCAAACTGAAAATATATGCCATAATATATTATGTTCCTTTTCATTTTCATCCTCCAGCTTTTTGACTCCCTTTTCGACAGGTATTATTAGAAACATACAAAAAAACATGCGTTTTACACATAAGAGGGCTCCATGATATATGACTTTCGTTTTCCTCTTTATATGTTTTTACCATTACTCGTTCATCTCTCTCCAGTTGCATTACATGAGGTTCTCCTGCTGCTCCACTCTTTTTTCTCCCCAGCCTTTTACTGTTTTGTTATTAATAAAAATGAGACTGAGGCTGCTGCAGTTATAAATATTATGCGTGTGCTCTTTGAACGCTAATACTTTAGTAGAGTTTGACGCTGATGGGATGTAAGCTTTCAAGAAGGAGAGGAAGAATCCATTAGTCGGGTTGAAATTGAAGGGGAAAATGTGTAGTATATGTGCGTACACTGTTGATGTTGTACACACATATTTTTTTTAAGTTAAAAAAAAGTTGCAAGAATAATACGTTATGTGCACGCACTCTACTAGAAAAAAAAAAGATGTAGGCAAATATATGCGTAGAGATCGGACTAACTGGAAGCAAACTTGGTTAAAAATTGAAGGAAAAAGTAAGAAGAAAATGAAAAATGGTGGTTGCTTGTAGGTACGTGTGTAAATTTTATGAGGTTCTCCGGGTCGTCTGTTACACTGTTATGTTGCTCGTTAGTTAGTTTGTTTCTAGTTCATTATCGAAGACGTCAAAATGCCATATATAATAGAATCATATATACCTGTAACTCTATGTACATGTTTGGTTGATATTATAAAAAGTATGAAGTATATAAGTTTGTATCCAAAAAGAAAAATTATATGGCAAGGGAGGTGGTGGAGAAGGAGGAAAGAAGGAGAAGATGTGCGGTGTGATGTACTTTGATAAGATTTACGTCTTTTTACAACCAAGTGTTGTTGGTGGTGCTTGAGTGGAAATGTAAAGGGAATGTTCAAGCCTGCATGCCGTATTTGTCCATGATGATCATGATGGCAAACATAAATTCTCTTCAACTAATCGGCCACTGTCAAAAAGTGAAACATTTTCCAGAGGAACCAAAAAAAAATCGATGCTGCTTAAACTATGATGGCATGTTGTGTACTCAAATTGTAGAATAGTACTTGCATATGTAAATACATTGCATTATGATTTAGTTGGATATTTAGCAATTATAAAAATCTAGCGCACAAGGCAGAAACACAAGATTCATTGGCAAAATTGCTAAATAATTTTAATGCGTTATCTTTGAGTTTCCATTTATTTTTGTTTCAAATGCTGGGTCAACGTTCAAGTATACAAACCTGTAGAAATAGATTATTTTGAAAACCATAAAAATAGCATTTAACCACATATATACGTTATAAATACATTTAAAAATTGCAGACTTCAATACGACGAGATATGACTATAACGTTTTTTTTAAACCACATTGAACACGTCCCTATAAATATTTAAAGATAAATTATTGCTCTTGACCACTTTCACAACTAATAAATGAAGTTTCCCCTTTGCCATTACAACAACTGTCATGACGGAGGAATATGAACTGACGTTTGTCAAAGCCAAGGGAAGTGGCGTGGTCCTCAATTAGCTTTTGAGTTTTGGAGTCCTAATTTGGTGACAATGATATCACATCCCAGCTCCTTTGGTTAACACCTTTTCCAACAATTTGCAAAGAAGACAAAACTCTTATTATCTGTAAGGGTCACGTGATGCTTGGAAATGTCATCCAAGCCTGGACTGGGTAGTGTAACATGATTGTGCTCTTGAACTAACTTTGTTTAATTTTTAATTGTTCATTTTTACAGACGTACAATTATTATTGAATGCAAATGTACATGCTGGTATAATTGTACAAGAAAAATAAAATAGCCTGGTAAAGGAATTTCCCGTTAATTACTTTTGGACATTGAAAAACTTATTCAAAAAACTAAAAGTTTTGATGGTTTATCTCCACACTATTTCGCGTTGCTGTTCTTTTTCTTTGGAGGTGGCACATCCAATGCAGGGTTGGCATTAAAGAAGTTAGACGGCCGAAACATGAAAGATGCACCCCTAAAAATGAAAAGTTTCAAAAAGTTCAGAAATCTGGGTCAAGATAACAATGCATGCGTAGTAGCTGATGTATGTATACAACAACTGAACTTACTCAACAGGCATCAATGGGTAATCCTCTACTCGGGGAATATGAGTCAGTCCAAACGTATGCCAAATTACAATATCCTTATTCCTGATATCCCCATCATCCCTTTCAGCCCAAATGTTAACCCCATCCTGATCCCCCTGAGCCTGATTAATGTACTTACCTGCAGCATACATTTGCTCATCATTGTACGGAGTTACCCATACACTATGCCTGGCAAATCCACCCCTTTTATATACCCCGCTTTCAGGCCCTGCCAAAATTCTAGCGAATCCCGGCGCAACTAACTTCCAAGCTACTGGCTGCTTGGTATAAGGATGCAGCACATTTTCATTTGCCACCATCCAACTTCTTACCAAGTCCGGTTCAGTATCTGTTCCAGACTCGGACGCCCTCTCCAGAATGGTAACCACTGTGGTAAATCCTTGTCCAAATGGATTACCCTCACTGCCAATCGGTTCTTCTAATGGTACCACATCTTGAATTGCCACAGTGTTGTTTGGTCCATCAATCATGGGATCCAGTCTAGCACAAAAAATGTGCTGATGATATGGTGCATTTAGACGGGGAGCCACAATGGTGCCAAACCCTCCAGGGCCACAGTTGGGTCCCAAGCCCAATGAATGAATGCTCAACAAGCCGCTCGCTTTGATGTCCACTTCCATTGTTCCGTCTTGGAAAAACATCCAGTAGAATAGGTAGTCGTAGTTTGTTACAGTTGCAATAAAGCTTATCACCAATTTTCGGGAGCGCGCAATAGTGACGCTGCCATTATCCCCTAAACAATCACAGCCATTTGTGAGCGAATTGGCGTTGTAGCCCAAGCCCTAAAATTGAATTAACACAAAGTTAATTTTTATTTCTTTTTGATACTTAATAATTTTGGAGTGATGGAGTTTTTACTGTAAACTTACATATTCCCCCATGTCGAAAGCGCTTTTTCGATAGTATGGAATACGAGGATCTCCGTAAGGTACTACCTGTAAAATTAGCATAGCACGGGACACTAAATTGCTTGGAATTCTTAAATATTTTACAATATTAGTTTGTCTCACCATTTCAGAAAGTGCGGCCCTATAAAGTACATTCCGTTTTGTTCCATTGTCAGTAAATGAAATATTATGTAGAGTCAATCCTTCCCGAAAATTAAAGCTATCATGTACATGAAAATTAGTTAGTTTCAAATAAACCTTGCATGCTATGAGGAAGAAAGATAACCATAATATCAGAGAGATTTGCATTGCATTCAGTACCCAATATTCATTTCCCATCTCTGCCAAGTGATTTTGTTCCCATCGATCACAAAGGATGGGCCTTGACTTTGAGAAATTTCAAGCGGTTTCACATCAGTTCTGTAGTAGGTCTGCGGAAGAACTTTAGGATCGTAGTTGTGGGGTTCCTCTGGAGGTGGAATGGGCCTCT
>JAHZNC010005935.1:0-10118 GCA_027744095.1 Zhuqinia jingwanae | reverse complement strand
AAACCATTCGAAAAAAATTTGTATTCAATAAAAAATGGATGAATAAAACGGTCCTAAAAGCTTGGAAAACCCTTAGTATATACATAGGCATATAGGTGTGGATCACAATTCATTTATACTTACTAAACGCACGGCTGCTGTTTATAATTACTCTGAATTTCTTGTTTCATTTGAGTCAGCACAATAACCGCTCGCTAGAGAAAAAATAAATTACACAACGGGGACAACCAGGTTTCTTGCTGTTGTCGTAATAGCACAATGGTACGACGGGGAAGAATCGAAATTCTTAAAATATTATTTGCCTGTGTGTACTTTTTATTGTGATGTGACCTTTCCATGATGTTTAGGACTGGTCGGTCGGTCGTGATATGAATTAGATGGTTGTGAAACTTTTCTACTTCCTCTCTTGTGCCAACGTAATAACAGATACGCGTAAAAAAAAGTAGAAATTAACTTGAGAAAATACATGAGTGTGAACGTTACCATTACCTGCTATGCACATGTAGTTTCAAGTATATTTTTGAACAAGACGTGTGGAACATATATTTATATACTTTTATTGTTATACTATATACCAAATTAATAAATTATGTATGAATGCATGACTTGGTAGAGAATATGACAAGTATAAATTGGTAGAAACGTCATAGGTTGCACTTAAGGAATAAAGTCGTCGCACTTTATATTGATAAGATCGAGATCCTGCTATTTAAGCGCTACATAGTGTTCAAATGCTTCGAAAAGCGGATGTGATTTTGCCGTGTAATTAATAAATGAGAGGAATTTTTTAAACACACAAGTCTTTCAATAATGCACTATAGTTTAATTTTATTTCAGGAGGAGAATTCAAGGATGGTACAAAATGATTTTTAAATGTTTTTTTTAGTACACACAAATAAATTTCAGGAAAAAAGATTTATTTACTAATAACGTCAATTACTATTTGTGTTAGAATCAGGGTTATTATATTTTATCTTGTACTAACAAGTTGTATCCCATAACTGTTGTAAGAAAACGTATAATCAGCACAAATATAGTACAAACTGACTAGACTGGAGCGATATCTTAACCATTAATTATCATGGAAACAAGTCTGTTCTCACAATATTCCATACAACTGCGAAAACAAGTAGCACAAGGCAAATAAGTACACATAACCACCATAAAACTTTTTCCCACTCTCGCCACTGTAAATTTTTGAGGACGTGTATGCCCACTAGTAGTCCAGCGACGGCTCCTCCTAAATGAGCCGCGTATCCTACCTGTAGAGTTTTTTTTAAAGCAAAGTTATTAATTTAAATACGAAATAATTATTTAATTTTAAGTTGAGGAAAATTCATAATTTTATCATAAATTTGAGAGAAAACCCATCTTTATGCAATCGTTTATGTTGGCATATATTTATAAGTAAATGAATTACATTAGTTTTCTCTCCAACGATATAGCTGTAATACAAAGCCGTACCACCGTCGTGTAGCANCTGTAATACAAAGCCGTACCACCGTCGTGTAGCACAAACGCTGCAAACACGAATACCCGAATCCACGGATATTCCATTTCTGACCAATTCTAAGATAATCACGATAATCAATTAGGAATACACAATTTTTTATATCACTCAATATTAATCGGTTACAACAAGAGTTGAAATAAATTGGAGGAAATTGCGTACAAGGATAACGGTTGATAAATGAGCTGCAATGAGGGCATAAACTCCAGCACTGGCGCCTAATTTTGTTTTAATAGTCAGAAATATGATATTTGATAAGGTTTATATATTTTAATTTTTTCCTTTGGGTTCATATTTAGATGTAGTTTTTACCTGCCAAGAAGTTGTATGGCTCGGCAACTAAAATAAATAGTTGCATTTTTAAACTTGACACAAAAATCATCTTTTCTAGAAATTAATTTCTCATCCAATTGTAGACTCACTTGAAGTGGCCAGAGACCCGGCAAGAACTCCCGCAAAGTAAATGGCAAGAACGCGCCACCACTTATGAACCATTTCCAAAAGTATGCCAAGAACTAACTGTACCACAACGTTGTTGATTATATGCATGTAACTACAATATTTACAGGCACAATCAATTAGGTACCATTCGGTCAAGAAACATAAATATTGTAAAAATGGATCTTACCCTGAATGAACAAGCGCATATGTCAGATAACGCCATATTTCGTATCTTCGTGTGGGGTCGTAAATCAACTTCGAGTCTAGAGGTGCCGGGCTAAATTTGTTGATGAATCCATATTTTGGATCATTTACCATCCTTTTGGCATGATATATGAAAAAAGCTACCTATGGAATTTTTTAAGAATTCAGTTTTTTAAAAAGTTTCTCAGAAGAAACTGTCTAAAATGAGTAGGCTATATGCATATTTCTAATATTTCACCTCTGCGATGGTTATGCTCAGCATAAAAATTGGGGGTGGCACGCAATTATAAAAGTTATGGTATAATAATGAGTCGTTCATCACTGTACTCCTCTGTTTCCTCCATCCATTTTGCGTCGTCATCCTTATCATCATCATTATCATCATCATCATCATCTCGTGACGACTTTTCGCGGGTGATGAGAAGTTTGTTCTTTTCGTATACGTTTGTTTTGGTAGCACTTGGTAGAAACTCTCTTCTCATCCTCGGCGTACATCTTGTTTTTAAATCACCCGGTACATTCATTGAAGTCTCGGGTACATTTTGAATTTCGGATGTACGATCACAGCTTCGGGCGCCAGCAGGGGTAAACGATCTATCTTCCTGTTTTTTGCCTCCATCTGACAGGTTTCCTGTTGTACTGGAAATGGAAAATGTTTACAATATTCCACGCAATTTATTTCATGGGGTTCTACAACATTTCGAGTATTTTAAATTGTCAGGCTTCAAAAACCTTGATGCAGATGATGAGTTAACTTCTTCCTCGTCTTCAGTTATGGGAAAATGTGTGGTTACCAAAGGTAATTGTTCGTGAACGGTGCTCTGGCGAACAATCCTCTAGTTGGATTGTTGGTTGAGGTTGTTCGGAATTTGATCTCCTATATGTTTTTGCCCATGATTTCTCTTGTTTGTATTGAGGCAGGCTCTTTACTGAAGTAGACCTACAATGCAGAAGATGATTGATTTTATCGAGTTTGATGTTACAGTAAAAACGTCGTAACTAAAAAATGAATCTGTTCTTTAAAAAATTCTCTTTCTTCTTTTTAGTTATAACGACGTGGTGCATTGATTTTATTAATTGCATGGGTGTATAACGCAATGACTTTTAAAGTCAATGTAATTATTTTATGATGTTGGATTCATAACGTACGGTGTTTTTGTCTTCATAGAGCCAACACGTGTGCAAACTCTTTTGTTTTTAGGAAGGATCACTGTACTTGCCACTTTGAAAATTCTACCTTTCTGTTGAATCACAAGAAAAAACAGCTACCCAACTTATGTGCATATATATATGAAGAAAACATTTTAAACAGTACACATAAAATTTCCATACAAATTCCGTCCAATCCTGTCTTTTGTTGGGGCACGCTGGCTTTTGACATGTAAGGTCTTGAACGGCACCATTTTCACAATCCTAGATGAAATGGTGAAAGAGTTTATGGCCCATGTTTTCTAATCCATATGATGACTTTTATTTTACTACGAATTAATTTTTACCTCAGAGTCCATTGTCACTTCGTTATTGTTCATTGCGCAGCAGGAGTTATGGTGTGAAATTAGGAATAGCTTGATTGTTTTTTTAAAACCTGACGGATTAATTTATTTTTATCGTTTCACTTTCATTTTCACTTTTATAATCTAAACTTGGTGGGTCAAGTCAATGGTTTGAATGTTTTGGATTCCGAATGCAAGGAATGAACTCATGATATAGCGGATGTTAAGATGAAACTGAAAGCGCATGAAATATTATTGTTATCTTTCGTCTACGTTGAAAGCGTGGCATACTTCAATAATGATAAAAAAAAAGTTTTACAAGCAGAGATAATAACTCTGTTTACATAATTGCTTTAATATGACATCGGCAAGTGAGCCGCTAAAATAGGTTCATTAGCAGGTGTACCGTCATGTTTTGTTTGAACTAATTTTTTTCGCATGTGTACATTTTATCATATACACATTCACATTGAAAATTGCCAATCCCCAGAGAAAACAATTTGCTCCATTTAAATTATTAATATCTGATAAATATTACATGAGAGTATGTTTCATCTACATACATTCTGTGCCGACATTCGTCAACAACAGCCCAACAAATTCATATACCTACATACAAGTAAGATAGTATATAATTGTTTAATTGTTATAATATATTTTGTATAATATATTATTTTGTTGCATATAGTGCCGAAATTAAAGACCATCATGAAAGGGATGCCCCCACAAAATATTCACATATCTACACCATACGTTATGATAACAAGGTAAAAATAATTGATTTATTTTTTTTCATTGTGTTTAAGTTTGTGCATTTAACGCGAAAGTGACATTTAAATAGAACGAAATATAATAAATAAATAATGCGCTTTAAATAAAATATAAATAGTAAAAGTGTATAACAATATATAGGTGTAGGAGGTAGGTAGGTACATATGTGCATCTTATCGACACTTTTTCTTATAGTTGATGAGAGTATGGACCATATTTTAGTTCCGGAAAATACTCAGTTTTGAACACATTCCATGCGACAGCAAAAAGTGTGAGAACAACAAGCGACACTGCGCTCAAGTACCAAAGGACGCACTCCCATTTCTCCCATCGTAAATTTTTGAGTACGTAAATACCAATGAGTAATCCTGCAATGGCTCCTCCTAAATGGGCTGCATAGCCAACCTATAAGGAATATTAGATAGAAAGTTGTGAAAAAAGTTGTGATTTATGGAGTGCAGGATTAGAACTGCTCAAGCATTTTGAATGACAAACACATACATTGGTTGGCAGCTCCATGACGTAAGAATAGTATAGGGCCATTCCAATATCATATACTGCAAAAATTGAGAATAGAACCACTCGGATCCAAGGGTACTCCATTTCTGTCCAATTCTAAAAAAAAAACAAAAAAAATCTCATTTAGACCACCTAATGTGAATCAGATTGGGTGATATATATGGGGAAACATGATACAGTTGCATGCTGGATGCTGGATACATGTTGGTGTGTATTTGGACACTTACGAGAATAACAGTGGATAAATGCGCAGCGATGAGCGCATAAACTCCCCCACTGGCGCCTGCCAAGAAGTTGTATGGCTCGGCAACTAAAATAAAAAGTAAAGTTTCATTTTTAAAACTGACACAAAAATCATTTCCTTCCTGGAACTAATTTCTCATCCGAATGTAGACTCACTTGAAGTGGCCAGAAAATTCCAAGTACTAGCTGCATTATAACATTATTTACAATGTGCATATAGCTGTGTTGGCATACAAAAAATTGAAAAAAATCATAAAATTATATATAATTCAAAAGTACATGCTGAAAAATAATTCGTAATACGTATGCCTCAAAACAATATCAAACTATTATTTATTACATATTTTCGGACATGTTATCTTACCCAGAGTGGACAAACATGTACGTTATATATCGCCATATTTCATGTCGTCTTTCAGGATTATAAATGAGAATGGAATCCAATGGAGCAGGACGATATCTCTCAATGGTTCCATGTCTTGGATCATTCATCAGTCTTTTCGTGTGGTAAATAAAGGTGCCTATCTAGTTTTAAAAACAAACAAAAGCCCATGTTACAAAGATCTCTTTAAAAATACATATAACAATAAACGTTTACAAACTATTACGAGTTGTATTTATGTATTCAACACCACGTTTTATTACCTCTATTATAGTAATTGTAAACATGAAAATTGGTGGAGGCAAGCAACTGTATTGATCCTTGTAAGATAGTTTACGATGCTCCGTCCTTTTACTTTTTGGCAGTATTACAGCCCTGGCGAAATCAAATGCCCTCATTTTCTGGTTTGAAAAACATTTTTTTTTTAAAGAAAACTGTCAGTTATGTGTTTTAGGAGATGTTATCACTCTACGCTAACAGTTGTTATCATTACAAGGTATAACAAAAAACAAACTTACAAAGGTCAAATATTCATCCCGGTCAAGTTTCCCATCATTATTCACATCAGTCTCCTGAAATATCTTTTTTGCTTCTTCTTCCGTCATATTGAAGTAATTTTTGAACTCCTCAAACTCAATCTCCCCATTGCCGTCTGCGTCAACCTAAAACGGAATTCATTAAAAGTTTACTTTTTCTGTTACATTTTAACTTCAACTATATGCAACTATATGCAGGCATTCATTCTTACTTGTTTATGTACACCTACATATTATGTACATACAAGGTTATTTGTTTGTTTATATTTCACCGAAATGTGCACTTTAAAGGGCTTTTGCTTTTTAAAGCCCAATTTTCCATGAATAGAAAAGAATAAATCGTTCAATTTCAATATTGACAAACTAGTTTGTCCATATAAAGCTATATCTACTTGTCTAGTACGTGCATCTCAATGCTAATGCTATACGACGTAAACACCAACGTGATAAGAAGTAATATGAGTACATACCTCTGTAAACGAGGGCAGCCTTTCCACTTCCGGCCTATATGCACTGGTTGTGAATGCATGTTGAAGCTGTCTTTCTTCGTCATCACCGTAATACTTGAGATCATCATCCACCTTCTGTGTATCATCATCAGCAATGGTGGCGGTTGTAATAGTGGGTTGACATGATGACAATGATGAGTAATCCATTGTTATCGGTTGAAGAAAAAGTAAAATACCAAAATCATGTAAATTAGATATCAGTATTCTTTGAACGTAAACCGTTTTCTAGTTTTTTCTTGTATAAAAATTAAGATCTTTCTATGTGTGTGAAAATGAATTTAAAAAAATGGGTTATGTTTGTCGTTTGTAATTTTTTATCGTTTTTAGTGATGATGAAAACGTCAGCAAATTTTGCAGCATTATTATAATTTTGTATAACATGTAAAACAAAAGTTTTTGTGTTTTATAGCGGTTTAATTGTAGTTATACAATAATTCAAATAGAGAGACAAAAAAGTATATATGGCTCTTTAATACTCACACGAAAGGCGACTGAAGCTATTAGCTTCAAAAATCCGACTGTCATGATTCCTTCTTCTTTGGTGTGAAATTTTACTCAGCTCCCCACTTGTATAATATAATATTATATTTTGTTTTGCGAGGCTTAACCTCGAAATGAGTGATGATTATTGATAAAAAAAAAGGTGATAACTAATGAAATGTTGTGCTGATAAGTTAGCAAAATAAACTATTCGTCGTGCTCGTTGGAATAACCGCTAAATTAGCGTCGGTTGCAGATGATAACTTTCAATTTCACGTAGACACACACACAAAATATGCATTCCGCCTACGTCACTTTGATGAAGAGTAAATATAGATTACACTTAACAAATAAGTTGTATAAGTCTATATACTTTGCTGTAGTTTAAACAATAATAGTTCACTTGATCATGCAGTCCTTTTCTCATCATTTGAATTGGCATGATATTTATTACCTATGCACATTCTTTTGTAATTATTATATGTCACCTGTCTCACATTCCAACAACTGCGTGACGAAAAAATCTTAAATTATCAAACAACTCAACTTGACGAGGACCACTGCCTATCTTGTTAAATCACACTTTTTTATTCGGATTGACACTCCTTGTATAGATGACTGAGATAATTTTTTTTAAAGAAGACACAGCAAATAAAAATGTTTAAAAAAACCTAATTCGAGTAGCTTCAGTAAATCCAGTAATATGGCTTATCTGCAAATCTTACGTGTAATTTTATCCGAGGATTTGTTTTTTTTTAAATAAATTAACTTAATTGAGCGTGTGTTCTTTTTACCGCTGTGTGTTGTATGCGGTATGGCTGCTGCGCTGTTTATGACTATCAAACTAGCTTGGTGCAGCATATATATTGCCAATTCAAAGTGTTTGGGTACGAATGACGAATTATAAGTTTTAAAAAGTAACGTTTACGTTATTTGTTGCTACTGCAATGCTAGACTGTTGGGTCCGGCTTACATTTTATGAGTACATCTCTTGCACATACAAATAGTGAACTTGATGATGATGCTGCGCATAATATGTCGCCCCTTTTGTTATGCTTTTCATGCTACCTATGATGATGATGATGATGATGAAGAACATTGTACAAGCGAATATTTTGTTAGCCTGTTTTTTCTGCTCTATTCCATTCATTTCATGCGATTATATAATCCTTTCAGTATAATAATATATTTATTCAGCTTTACGTTTCATTACTACGCTTTTTAGTTAACTTGATGATAGTAGCAGCGCAAATATGCGCCAACGCAAAATGTACGACATCATGTTACATTATCATTATTGAATGAGAATGCTCTAACGTTTTCTCCTACTTTAAATTATTTTGTACAACTGACTCCACCTGATTGTATCCTCATCGTAATTTAGAAAAAGGATGCAGATACGACAGACAAGGCCATAAACTTACATAAGTAAATATACAAATCCAAGAAGAAATATAGCGTCATCTTACGATGATGATGATGATGTGCCAATCATCCATCCACCTCCTAATTTTCGGTAAGCTACTTTAGGCAATGCAATGTCATTATAGTCGCTAGTAACATGAACGAAAAAAAAAATTACCCACCACAATTCCGTCGCTGCGAAAGACGAAGAATCTTCAAATTATATATCCTACTCAAAACAGAACAGACAGACAAGATGTTTTTAAATGACAGCCGTGATATGAGCATCCCATCTCGTCAACAGCAGGGAATACCTCTTCATTTTTTCATAAAGTGGAGAACACCGAAACTTTTAATTTATACACATATAAACGACATATATGCTGCATTTCACGTCCTTTTAAACTGTACATTGGCAAATAGATTGTAATCATTATATCCGAAATCTCTTTGTGAATGGAAGATTTAGTGCAGTTTTCAGTAATAAATTTTTAATCTAGGTTGAGACGCAATCATGTTTTGATTTTTTTATTTATAAATATTATAGATCAATACAGATTATAAAAAGTTTATGCGCAAACAACAGGATGACCAGATGCTCGTCATTATATTGTCCACATTACCCATACAATATGCAAAATTGTTGAAACTAGTTGGAAAAGGATTTAGTTTCAGGATGAGAATACCTAGCACAACATAATGACATCAAAAATTTTGTGAATGAAATTAATGAAAAAAGGTTCTTAGAAGTAACCAGCGTACATGGATTTACATGTGTAGTAGATGTGTACCTATGTAGGTATATTGGATTGCCAAACTGCCAAAAAAATTTACATATGTAGCGGTTAAAGCGGCGACATAATATTTTGACGTGACCTGCTCGTTCTTTTTGAAGTTTATGACATCCTGATACTGCATCGCATCTGTTACGTAGTACAACATAACTATAGAGGTGTGGTGATGTGGTCATCGTAAGCCTGATCTTTCAGTATCTACATATGCGTTGTTTTTTTTGTAAAAATATTTTGTATCTCAGACTGGAACTAAGAATAGCATGCGTCAAAGCACTTGAACTTATAAATTGTAAAAGCAATAATAAAAATCATTTTATAAAAAAATATGGTAATTTTAAACAACAAAAAATATGGACAAAAGGGTAGGCCAGAGACAACAAGAACAGGTACGATTTATGTATTGAGATCGTTTTTTTTCACTTGAATGGATTATAATATGGGGCGATCTAATAAACTCTTATAAAATTCAGCAGTTGCGAGTTTGATTTTTGGTCACGTATCGTAATAACCACACCACAACCACTAAAACTACTTAATACGCATGACATAACTTATGAAATATATAAAACTGGTTTACCAATTACGTACCTTTTCCAGAGATGTACAGAGGTTAAAAGAAGTGAATTCATTCAAGAATAGTTTTTTTTGTAAGGTAAAAAAAAACTTATACTAGGTCTTATCCGGGAATAGATAATCGAACGATTTTTTTTGACAAAGATAAAAATTGATTGTTCTCAATTCTGTATTATAAAAGCTATAAAAATAATATTTTTTGTTTGATAGTCATAACTTATAAACATTTGATATTATCTTTATAATCATCATTGTTTGG
>JAHZNC010005934.1:0-14018 GCA_027744095.1 Zhuqinia jingwanae | reverse complement strand
CTGACCTTAGCTATCGATTGCCGAAAACAGAATTCAAAAATTCCTAATAGTTTTCAAGTTATCGCGCATACGGCCGGACGGCCGGACGGCCGGCAGACAACGCCAAATTATAATGACCTGTAAACAGTTCATAATAATTATTATTGCAAATTACCTGTAATAAAAGTAACAATAATAATCAATCCATAAAAAATCTCACCTGTCATTGTAGTGCTGAAAAGTTGAAAAAATGAGTGCTGTGGTCGGCTGAAAAAGCGATTCCTGGTTTACACAAGTTTTAACAATTATAAAAAATATATAATAAGCTAATTAACAAACCAAACTGTTGACCTTGTGAATTTTCTTCATAACGTTTGTGAAATTATTCAGAATGATTGCATATGTTCCATCAAAACATATGATCATTCGAAACAAAGCGCTGCTATACAGAGTGACTGGTAGCAAAGCCATTTTAAAAATTCGCTCTTATACGAAGCCTTTGGTAGTCACGTTGATTTTTTAAAATTCTCCATGGTGGAGGTAATGGTAGCCTATGTGTATTTTTCAAAAACGCCTGGATGGAGTGTATGGGAGCCAAGGAAAGTTTTGGAAAACCTCTCCATGGGAGTGATTAGGTTCTAAAGGTTAATACATATTTATTGCCGGGCAACAAGGGTTATAAGTTATAAATGTGTGAATCTATATGTCCCAGTAAACATGCTTTTGTATATTGGCTTGATCAGGATGATAAATCTTTTTTTGTAACTGGAATACAAGACTTTTTTTTTAGTTCGCCCACTTAAATGAGCTTGGAGAGCGTATATAGTAAATGTACACATTGACATTGATCAAAAATGCAATTATCAGTATAACAACTCAATGTAGTGCATGTATGTAAATGGGCAAATGGGCATAATGTGCACATATGTATATCTAATATTTGAACTAGATAATAAAGTTGTGTTAAGCACTACATACGTATGTATGTAATTCAAAATCAAGTACAAGGATACTACAATATGGCACTACAATGGTTTATGAATTTTTTTCTGAGGTTATTAGCCACACCGCTCCGAACCGTATGTGGGTGGAGGCAATCACCCCATTTCTTAGAAACATAATATTGAATATGCTCTGATTACTCGTATATTTTTTAATAAAAAATTATTTGTCAGAATTAAGAATTGTTGGAAATCAAATTGTAATAATTGTCCATTCGAGCAATGTAAAAAAAACTTTATAGCAAATTTATACTGCGGACGGGGAACCCAAACAACAAACATTACTGCGAAAAAAAATTGGCATTGATTTGACTACGGTTTAGATTTTATTCAGTAAACGGCTAACAAGTATTTCTCTACATAAAATGTGTAACGCTGAATTGAGATACTAACGTACGCTACGATATGATAAATATAAGTCATTATATAGGCTTTCCACTAGTTTCTTATCTATGTTACATGTGTTACTCAAGTTTGTAAGAACTTTTTCCTCCAATATTTTGTGTGCACAACAACTATCCCATTTATTCGATTATTCATTACGATGATTATGGACTGATTGACGGATGTAATTCTGTGTATTCTGTTTGAGTCATTTGGAAAAACTGTTATTCATCAGCTTATGTTGTCAAAATGCCATAGGAAAAGTAAGTATGATGGTTTTGTTATAAAATTACATACTGTGTTGGTGAATGTAATGAAAGGAAATATCTGAAATGATTCTAATTTTCTTGCTTCTGAATTACAAGCAAATTGGCAATATTTCCAATACAAAATTGCTCAAGAATTAATGGGGTCAAACTTTCAAAATAATTGCCAGAAAAGAATTGAATTTTGATTGTGGACCATGACGTTATGTGACGCGTCAAATATTTTATATGACGCCTTCTTACACCACTGTTGTAACCATTTGCTGACGACCCTACTCTTCCACAAAAGAGCTTCAGTTGGGCAGACTCTTTTACCCGAAGCGACATTGGATGCACTTTCGCTGCGCATCCAAAAATGACCAACAAAGAGAGCACTTTTGTAGCTGTTATCCTTACGAATAAGCAAATAGCAACAGCTAATGTGAGATGATATCATCACCACAACCAAAACGTTCATAAGCGTCTCTAAGGCCTGCAATTTGTTCAGATATACTGAGAGGATTTGAAGCTTCCGATAAAATAAGCATTTAGAATCAATGCCACAATCAGCAAACTTCAATGACCTGAAATAAAAGTGAAAGGTAATTCATTTCTTACATCGAATTTAGTACAACATTTTATATAAATATATTTGCTTACATGACAAGATGGATAGAATCGCTGAGAGCTTCAAAGACAAAGAATAAATTTGCAAGATATGTGAACTGGATGATGGGTATCAGGGATGTCCAACAGCACCATAAAATTTGTCCACTGTAAAATTTTATAAAAATACCAGAGAGAACTAGATGCTCCAACTACATTTCCATTATTAGTCATAAAGTCATCAAATATTTCCAAAGGATTAAATCCTGGCATTGCAACAGCTACAGCCAGAAAAGTAACTAGCTCTGGGAGGAAGGTCAATGTGGATCGAAATAACTTACAAATAAGTACAAGGGATTTTTCCTTCCAAGTCAATGCTTGTTTTAAATTCCCTAATGATTTCAAAAGAGGGTCCCTGTTTAGATCTTGATAGATTTGTAAAGCAGAGTTAAGAAATTGACAAAATTCGTGGCCCCTTTTGTTATGAAAGTAAATGAGGTAAGCTAAGCCAAGATACACAAATATCCAGAATATGAAAAGTACTTTGGTCTGGAGAGGAATAACAGGTGTGGTGGTGGTGGTGCATTGGGTAAGAAGAAAATTAAGAAATGATAAGAAACTAAGCGTGAATGGAAAGAGCACATGGAGGCAAAGGTTGATGGTGGAATATTGACTGAACTTGAACCAGTGTGACGATTTATCCCAGCGGTACGGTTGGAACTCAAATATATTTCTAATAGCGTGGGTATAATACATTTTGGGAGGTGTGTCACTGTCAGTAATTCCACGAATCTTGGAAATTTCCACGATGAGATCTTTGATTACTGGCATTCTAATGCAGTTTTTTTTATACAAATGCTGCTTTGAAAGCCAAAGTGGACCAAGGGTTGGTGGAGATATATATAAGATTATTTGGGAATTATTTAATAAAAATATGGAAATTTGGAGTTTGGTTTTAAATGTATTACTACACACGTAATAAATTAGTTTACTGAGTTTTGTGTTGAGCACTTCTTCTTCAATTCGCAAATGGCAATGTAAAATCTGAAGCTTGTTATTATATTTCGTAAAGGTAGGTTATCGACTTTACTTTCATTAAACTAAGCAAACATTGCGTGATTCAGATATTGTCTTTGTGATTACTAACGACCAACCTCATTTGCTTACATGTCAATCATTGAACATATTTATTACGGGAATTTAGGAACATGTTTAAATAATCAAACTTTGTATGATTTACACTATAATCATTGGCAATTTTGACTCAGCCTAAACTCAAACATTAGAGTTATGTGAAGATATTTGTAGAAGTGGAAATCATGAAATATGCAATATTTTTTGTATTTTAAAACGGCAGGAAAATGTCAAAATTTCATGTGTGTATATAGAAAACTGATGATTAAGTTTGATCGATTTTGATTTTAATAATGTATTATACCAAAAAGTAGTTTGTAACAAGAACAGCCTTATTCCTGTTGTTGGTTAATAGTTAATACATTCATGTAAATACTGAAACAAAGTGGATTATCAATTATCTATCATATCAGTAACACGAGTATATTGTACTACTCGCCAACCAAAAATCAATTATTCATAGTATGTACCTATACTATCATTCGCTATGATAGACAAATTTAATTACATTAAAGAATTTGAAGAATGTTACGTCAATAAAAAACAATCTGTTCAATCAGCAAAAGTTGAGTTCGAACTTCATATTGCGTTGGATTGAAATGTAAAAATGAATCGTCATAGTTTTTTAAAACGGCAAAAAAATTATAGATTTGTATTTGAGGGAGTTTCTGTTATAATAAGTAACTTCAAACTATAGCGATATTTACCGGACAACAAATATAACAAACCCTTGTTTGGATGTCAACTCTGTATATTTTATTATTAGTCCAGAAGAAATATACATACCAACATGCTCTGTATGTGCTATGAATGATAAAAAGTGAAAGCTTGTCACAAAATAAAATGTTTGATTTAATAATGCATTTATTTGTTGTGTATTAAGTTATTTATTTAACTCCTTTCGATTTAATTTTGGTATCTACAAATAACAGTTTCCATTAGCCAAAACAACGCAATATTTTATGTTGTTAATGTACAAGCGAGCAAGCAAATGGTAATAATTTATTTGACAGGCTTGCTTTTTTTTATTCCACATGCACATCAATGTGCAATGCTTCTGCACTCTGTAGCCCATTTCCATCCACGATAAGGTAGCACTTGCTGATGATCATACCAGAGCGGAGTTGAACATCATCACCCAATTTAAAAACAATGTTGTAAGACTGCGGATCAGGAAGCGTGTTCGGCCACAACTTTACAAAATTGTATGTTAAATTATGTGATGTAGTCTTGTTGGATGAGCATTCCTTTAATGTCAATCTATGATTTTTCACTTCCGTTGCGCTAACATTAGCAGCAAAGAGACAGCAATACCAATCAGAAACAGGATGCGTTCGGTTAAAGTCCAAGGGGATGTTAAAAGCATGTCTCGTGTCACTTATGTATTGAGGCTTTAAAATACAAACAAAACGTTTCATAAAAAACGGTAAACCGAGAAGATTTTGTGTAATTTGTTACCTGCAATTTGTTCCAAAGTGGAACTTGCAAATAATACGTATAGAATGATCCGTCCTCGCATTCAAAAGTTATGTTTCTGTGTATAATCCTTTGCATCATGTCCCTGGGGAACAATTTGGTTCGTTCTGTGGACATTAGCTTGTAAAATTGGGTCGTTGGACAAAAAGATCCCTTCAAATAGGGTACATGAGGGGATGAGTTGACAACAATTTTGCGTACCGATCCATATAATGCGCTGTACCTAAGCCAGTAAAGTATTTCATTGAAATTAAACAAAAAATATCTTTATTTTCATAAGCAATCTAATTATTAATTATTGATTTAAGTACCAAGCTACGTCGTTCTCTTCCACTTGATCGAATAACGGGTATGTTGTGAACGACTGCTCTGGCATTATCGCACCTAATCCACAAGTTGCTCCAAAATTCGTTTCTTTAAATGTGAAATTTTTGTAAACACAATTTTTTTTCTCAAAATACTTTTACTTTAAAAAAGATTATAAAATATTTTGAATGAAGATAATGTGTTAATTACCTCCTGTTTGATCCATTGTAGAATGTGATAAAGTCGTACTTATTTTGGATACTAATATAATTACTAGAATAATGTTACTTCGGAAATACATTTTGGAGAAATGGGATGTAACTTTTATTGTACTCAATGTGTATCTAATTTTGAATAAAATCTTTTTCTTGTTTTTTTCTACATACATAATTTGATGTTTTATTTTATAACATTATGTATGGTAATAAATTTCCAACATAAGAAGTGAGGATTTTGGATAAAGTCTTGTCCAATAAATCCTTTTATTTGTAGCCCATAAACATGACTAAATTTGTATCGATTAATAAATTACAGTTTTATAACAATATATGTATGAGAAGCACGCAAATATTGCTTTATCATTGATATGCAATGATAAGAAACCTTACAACAATGATAATTTGGGGTGATGCTTATTCATTGGCCGTGAACTTGTATAGTGGGCCACCTGGCTGGCTTTCTACAATTCAAGATTTATTTGTTTTGTATATACNACAACAATGATAATTTGGGGTGATGCTTATTCATTGGCCGTGAACTTGTATAGTGGGCCACCTGGCTGGCTTTCTACAATTCAAGATTTATTTGTTTTGTATATACGGTATTAATGAGTTTGGTAAAGTAAATACAAACTGATTTTCGGTAAAGTATCAAAATCAATAATATGATAAGCAGACAATCTAGGACAAAATCATAATGAGCCGGAAAATACGTGTGTGTGAATGTCATTTCAGCAATTTGTTTTAAATTCATATGTATCAAATTCTGGCTTTGTTTGAAATTTTTATCTATTTGGGCATATTTTGGTTGGACCGCGAACTCTCCAAAATATATAACATAAATTTCAAAGAGGTTGATCAAGAAGATGCTTAAGATAATTAACAAAAAAAAAACTGGGGTAACGAAAAGGGGAAGCGAGGAGAAAAAATGTTGCTAGACATTCTCCGAATTGAATGAGCGTATGTATTTCTTTCAGTGGTGTGACCGGAACATAATTATTACTTTAATCACTGATATGATTATTGCTATAAAGTTTCATACGAAAGTTCAAATTATTTTTCGGTTTGTCTGTAAAAAATAAAATCATCATTTTCAAATACATATTCAATTTTACTAGTTCAAAATGAACATTTGGCAACACCGGCGATGGCGGTGACTCACCGGTAACTGTTGTAATTTGATTGACACAGGCTGATTATTAAAACCATTTTAGCCATTACGTAATACTAAAAATTATATTGCAAGCAAATATGAGGACGGACTGATAAACAGGAAACTATAATGATGAGATAAATGTGTCGAATACAAACTGAGTATGCTGCTTATAGTGAAACACTGATCCAAACGTAATAAATCTTTCACTATTTTAAGAGGAATTGACAGATTTGAGTTCAAGCTTTTCTGTTAATAACTTTATGAAAAAGAGTTACTGAAAACCTATTTAACTAAAGAAAAAGTATACTACAATTAAGTTCTTACACAATAATCGTAATTAAGTAACATGCGTCATACAGTAACAGTGTATAAGAGGAAAGCTTTTCACGTTGTTTATCAGATGAAGAGAACAATGAAATGTAAAACGCTACTTAAAACCGCAGCAGAGTGCTTTTTAAGGACCGCTTGAAAATACTTATCAAAATTACACTGAACAACTGTTGCATATTTATTTAATTAATTTTTAATTCGTTAGCGACTCACGTACTAAAAAGTACAGCTCTCTGTAACGCCAAGAAAAAGTAGCTCAGGCATTGGTATTTGTTCGCGATATTATATCATCATTCAACACATTGTACGTTACATGCATGCACGATAACGCTTTCACAAACATGATACGAGAAACTGAAAAATAATACTGATATAAATTTACATTACTGATGATGAGAAATACAAAGAACAGAGGGTTGTTGTTGTTAAGGACCGCAGTAATAAAGAATGGGGTTGAAGAGGTCCTTTTTTCAATTTTCTGTGAGAGTATATAAAAATATGTATTAGTCACTGTATTATGATAATCAGCCACTAATACCGTGAAAATAACAATCATTTTTGCAGGAACAAACTGCACAAATAAATTGAGCAAGCACCCGGCTTCACTTTTTATCAGATGCACGTACGTGACGTGACATGCTGGCTGAAGTACACTAAATGTTTGCAGTGTTTCCCAAGTTAAATAAAGGCTCGGGGTGTATGTGCCCAGATGCCTCAAAGACAATATAACTTTGGATCAGTGAAACAACATTTTAACAGAAAATCTGAATTGCAATTGTCGTGAACACTCAAATACCACAAAAGGATAATATGTCGCATTCACTCCCAGTGCGTAGTAATGAAGTTAAAAGTAAGTTGATATAAGACAACAAGTCAAATATGGTAAATAAATCACAACACAACAATGTAATAATTTATATAACATTTTGTTATTTATTGAAATTAGCTCGCAGGCCTCCATCAAACGTGCGTCATGAAGGCAAAACGAATAAAATGACCAAAGTGGGTAAATCGGGAATCTTCTATTCTGATGACGAGGTAATTGGACGAGGAGCCACCTCAATTGTCTACAAAGGACATTTCAACAACGAGGAAAAACGGGCGGCCGTGAAACGAGTATTTAGCAAATCTGCTGAAGTTTGCAAGACCGAAATTGACATTTGGCTTAAAGTCAACGACAGTGTACTGAAAAAGGAAAATGTCAACGTTGTCCAGTTATTCCATTGGACAAAATTCTGGGAAGGTAAAGCAGAAAATTACTACTTTGCCATGGAAAGAGCCGATTTTTCGCTGAATGGGTGGTTGAATAAAATTAAGGAAAAGGATGACCCAGATTGGCGATCCAAAGCTATGAGATATATGAAAGACACGGTGAATGGTCTCAATTGGCTTCACTCCAAGCGCGTCATTCATCGAGACATCAAGCCTGATAATATTCTAATATTTGCTGGTGGGGATGACGGCAAGGGAGTGGCAAAGTTGGGAGATTTCGGGATATCCAAACTTATTTCCGGATTGTCCACTGGTACCAACTCAGATGGCAAAGGGACCACAGATTGGATGGCACCTGAAGCCATCCACGCATTGTGTCGGGATGAGCAGCTACATAGTACCAGAGCTTTAGACATCTTTAGTTTGGGATTGACTGCTCATTATGCATTTTCAAAGGGATCGGCCCATCCTTTTGGATTTAGTGCAAAATCGGGAAAATTGATAACTGTCAACATACTAAGTCCAGATATACCTCCAGCTGTTTTAGGTAATGAGGAATATGCTGGCGATCACTTGTTTCAGTGGATGATGGCCCATATGCCCACAGAGCGTCCTAAAATACGTCAAGTTCGATATCATCCATTTTTCTGGAGCTCTATCAAACAGCTTGGATTCATTTTGGACGTGGCTAAAAGTTTGGACCACAAATGGGACGATGATATAAAAAAGTGCAAAGAACTGCTGGACAGTTTTTACTTGGAGAGGGACCCCAACTGGGACTGGATTAGTGTGTTGGGTCAAGATTACAGTAGGTTGACTTCACGAAGGAATATCACCAAAAGTAGAAAAATTTCCACTCCGTACGACGGAAAGTGCTTATCCAGCCTTATCAAGTTGATAAGAGATAAAGATGTGCATAATGCAGACCTTGTTGATGAGCTCATTAGTGAGGCATATTTTGGGAGGATGACGCAGGATGGAAAATGGATTTATTGCGAGGAAAAGTATGCTCAATTCTTTTTGACAAGGTTTCCAGATTTACTGATTTTCCTGTTCGTTTTCCTGGTGGTGAATGAAGATGTAGCAAAGCTGAAAACTGTTGAGTCGGTTAAGTGGAAATACAAAATGAAAGAGTTTAATGAGAAAATTCCTGTGGTGCCAAGTTATCATAAAAATATGGTGGAATTAATCCACTCGACAAGTTGAATATTAATTTACTAAATTATATATTTGTAAATAAGCATTTGGGAATTTCATTTAAAAAAAAAAAATAAACACCTGTCCTTGCCGTATATTCCATAAAGTTGATAAGATTCGTAAGCTCATCAAGAATATGAGCCCATTTTTCCTGTGTCGTCATGACGAACATTACATGTCATAATGTACTTTTATTACCCATTACTTTCATTCTGTAAAGGTTAACCGAAACGCATGACGAATATTTTCGGTACATGCATACATAATTGCATTTATCCTCATCATGAAAAATTTCCATCAACAAATATCCCCACCACCCCTCCCATTGCACATGCATACAAACATTCAAGTATGCAAGGAGCACATTATTATGCACCCGAATGAGATTGATGATTGATGAAATGATACACACTATCATATTAGCTGTCAATGACTGACTGTTATTGGATTTGCAAACCATTATGAGATTATCATCATTCATTACCTCATTGTTGTCACACTGTGTATTTTTTGTTGGTGGCTATGATTTAGTAACCAAAGTGGAGATTACTAAACTGTTCTCATATTTTTTAGAAAAATTTCAGTTATAGAATTAGAGTGGGCGATAGTGATCTCTACAACACAACCAAATTTGTTACTTACTTTCAAATTTAATCACGTTTTATTTCGCATCTAACTAATAATCACATGCAAATTTATTACTTTTGTAATTAAATAAATAAATGTAGTAGCAAAGCTGAAAAATGTGCCATAATGTTAAAGTGGCCACACAAAAGATGTAGGAGTTTTATAAAGCACCCTTCTGTGCTATAACCAACATTACATTACATGGGTTAATTAATAATTATAAAATAAAAAATAGATACTATTATATGTAACGTACAAATGTCCTAAAACATGATGTATGCACCTAAAATAAAACTTTGGAAACAAAAAAAAAACGTATTTAGTTACGTATAGTTCATAAAATTGGATTTGATAAGATTAGTAAGCTTACCAAAGAGATAAATGTGTGATTAATTTTTCTTCTTCAGTCTGATAAAGTTCAGTTCAACATAAAAAATATTGTCAAACGTCAATGCAGCTTGCTATGCACGCGAGTATGATGATATGATAAGGTTTATCAACAGTTTATCAATCCCTTTTTACCTTTCATTGACCCTCCGGAAGTTTAGTTTACACAACGCATTTATAGTTGTAATCATTGATCCCATCCGTGTTTTTTCGTACACTCACGTAAACTGATTTTGAATGTTTAGCAAGTTTGTTTGCCGTGATTATGACTATAAGGCGAATTCAATTATAATTAAATCTCAGTTGGTAGAGATCTCCCAATCACAAAGAATTAAAAATAATAATTGTTTTTGTCATTGTAGCCATAAAAATGTCTTCTTTTTTTATTATCTCAACTTTGTTGGTATGTTGTGTATTAAGCTCAAATGCTTTTTCATTTTACTTTGAGAAGGATCTGGTGAATCAAACATTTTGTCAAAGTCATGACTGTGGATTTTCTGTTGGAACATTTGTGGTTGGAGGAATGCCAGCAAAACCCTGCGAGTTTCCATGGATAGTTAAAATATTGACAAGCAAATCTGGGGACTCGTGGCAGTTATGTGGGGGATCTCTAATTGATTGGGTAAGTTTTTAAATAGAAAAACTCTGTTTAGCGATATTTTTGTAAATGGGCTCGCTTGGATTGTAAATGTAGGATCTTATCCTCACTGCTGCCCACTGTGTCGCTGATATAAAAGATGGAGTTGTAAAGGTTCGGGATTATGACAATATTAGTGTAACCGCCGGAGATTATAATCTCACCTGTGATGATGGGAAAGAACAACAAGCAAACCCTGGATCTATTCTCCTTCATCCAAACTACTCTTTAACACAGTAAGCGTTCACATGCACAACGCAACACTCTCCAGGATAACTACCTAAGTATCAGATAACATAATACTGACATAAACGTCATTGTCATGATTTTACAGAACGGGGGAACCTCGCAATGACATTGCTATAATCAAGCTAGATAAACGGTTCAACCAAAGTTTGGCAGTAGATCTGATTCCTCTAACAGCATCAAATATAATATGTACAAATATTTTAATAAAAAACAATATAAATTACGTCTCTAACAATAATGTTTATTTCAAGTTATAAATATTTAAACTGTTGGTTTGGGTTGATTGCAGGGGATACCATATCAACTGGGATGGTTGCTGGATGGGGCTCCGTGATACCTAACGGTCAAAGTGGTAATATCTCTACCATTTTGATGAAGGTTGAAATACCAATTGTAAAGGAGGGAAACTGTAATTTGGCTGACAAAGACAAACAGTTTTGTGCTGGTGGTGATGGGAAAGACTCCTGCAATGGTGGGCATTCATTTATTCATTGCTTTTAAAAATAGCTCTTGGTCGAAAGTTAATTAATTTACATACTTTATTTATATATGTGTTTTTATTTTGTTGTATTTTTTTAGGGGACTCTGGTGGTCCAGTGATGTGCTCGTACGGTGACAAGAAGTATTTTGTTTGTGGAATTGTTTCATACGGACCGGAAATTTGTGGTCCAACTCCAGGTATGTAATTTGTTTTAATTCTTTTCAAAACTTGAAATATTTTTGAAACCCCTCCCCTTTGTGGTGGGAGAAATCGTTGGATGAGACAGATCTGAACTTAAAAACTTGTCAATTTCGTAGGAGTGTACACAAATGTTTACTCCTACCTGGGTTGGATTGCTGATAATCGAGATTTTCCGAAACCGTCATTTTCATCCTCGTCTCTTCCGTGGTGGATGTATGCGATAATGGTAATTGCAAGCGGTATAATGGCTGTGGGACTAATAATCATACTTTTTCCAGTTTTTTCCAGACTTCGTTTCCAAATACGTCATAATTCTTTTTCGGGCACTCAAAATATGACGTATGAGAATGATGTTGAAAGTTAACTTTCTTGTTGTTTAATTTCTTATCTGTGAATACCATGTGGAATAAATAGCTATTATTAAAAAATATAGGTATATGTAACTAAATGATTTCAGGTGGGGAATGATAGATTATTTGTAAAGTTTAAATATTTTTCAAGGAAATCCCAATTTAATATAAAAAAATAATAGCATAAAATTCTTTAAATACCTATAATGTTTTAATTTTTAACTAGCCTATCAAATGCGAATAAAATTTTTTGCGAACGAATTTAAATTAATTTCATTTCTATGCAAAAAAAATACTGTGGTTCTAAAAACTTATGTAAAAGTAAAAGGTATCTAACACAACTACGTACTCATGTTTGATTGTGTCTCTTTTAAACATTTCAAATGAATATTAACTTATAGCTGGGTTACTTAATGTGACATAAGAAAACACAATGTCGGAAACTGCCAGAGAAGGAACGTAAGGAATATCCATGTAAATTTAGTAAATAAACCGAGGAAATTGAGTTTTATGTACTTATTTTTTAAATCAAATTGCAACACAACTGGAGTGTAAAATCGTTTGACGGAGAGTATTTGATTGAAGTTCGTTTCCCCTGTCCTGTAGTCACTGTGGTTTTTTAACGTTGGAATTTTACTAAAATCCAAGTATCGGCAAAGATTTTAGTAAAAGTGCAACCACAATCTGAGGAATATAACTTCAAAGCTCACACAGGAAATTAAATTTAAATTTTAGGGAAGGAAGTACGATTGTTCAATTCCAAGTACTAGCATATTTTTGTTGTTGTATGCAACCGATCGAATTGTTGAATCGATCGAATCCAATAGCCCGTTCAATTATAAATGAGTACTTGTTTGGAAAAATGAGTTTTCGGTTACAATTTAAACTGAATGTTTTCAATTTTGCGGTACAACATTGTTTGATATTCAAATGAATCCATCAATATTTAGAAATATATTTTGGTTTTCATAGCTTTAGGCAATGTATTTTCCTTCCATTTTTTATTTATCTTGTAAATGTGTATTTAACTTATATTAATAAGTACGAATAAATACATGTTACCTCATAGTAACCCACTCTAATTTTAATTACAATTTCGCAGAAGGGAACTCAATTTTGTGTATTCACATCTTTGGGTTTTTGGATCGAATTTCAGTACAAATGGTGTGTAAAATAAATTTTCTGAGTCTGTTTTCGGTAATCGATACATAAAGTCAGTAGCTCAGGTGTGTTTGAAACTGAGGTCATGGGGACATCCTCCGGGGTTAAGGAAGGCAGATAAGCAATTTATAGGAATAGGACATCCTGAGTTCGAACATGATGTCCATTTTGTCATAGCATTGAGTTAATTGTAATTAACTAATTATAATTAACTTTTTAGTCAGATTGCGATCAAAATCAGTACATGTATGTAATCGGAAGTGCTGAGTTCGAATATGACATCTATTTTGAAAGGACAATTAGTTAAGTGTAGTACGACGGCCATAACTATTGCCATTACGTGGGTTTATTTTCATTAGTGTCTTGTTGCTCTCAAGATTTTTCTTTCATAAAAATTATATTTTTGTTCAAAATGAACTATATGACATATTACTATGCAAACAAGAAATTGTTTATGAATTACAATTATAGCTGCAATTTAGTAAAAGCTTTCATTGATGACATTAAACCGTGTTTATAATTTGCATCAAATTTTTTATTTATTCAAGTGGCATGTTTGTTGTATCATCAAATGAGTTTGCCATTCTACTACTCATTTATCATTTCAAAGCTTATCTTTCCCTTGCCCTTCTTATCAAACTTCTTAAAAAAGGATGCAAAATCTAGCTCAGTTCCATTGAA
>JAHZNC010005933.1:0-30738 GCA_027744095.1 Zhuqinia jingwanae | reverse complement strand
AGGTTTTTAAGCAACTTGATGCTGTGTTGCGTTGGTCAGCAGAAGAAAAATATGTATGTGAAGAGATGCAACAAAATTATACAAAAAATAATAACGAACATTAATGCCTTGTGTTTGTGTGTAAAAAAAACTGTTGGTCTTCCTTCCTTGTTCATTTTTTTTCTTTTATTCGTTGTCCGGCTCAGCCGCCGGGTAAAAAAAACATGTAAAAAATAACAACAATACATCACACGGTGCTCTGTGGTATTTAAAGATTTTTTTTCTTCATCCACACACACACACACAAATTATACCAACCGCCACAAAAATCGTAAAGGTCGTCATTAAAATAGCCTGCTTTTAAAGTAAGATACGGAACAATTGTGGCAGAAAAATGTAACTGTTCTTTCTTGGGCATCGTAATAATTTATCAGTGCCATACTGACTAATGTCCGACTTTAGTTATATTTTGCAGATTTATACGTCTATTTTTTTTAAAGAAAAAAATATTTAAAAGATCCTTTTATGATAATAAGCTTATATGTTTTGTGTGTGTGTGTGTGTGTGTGTGTCGATGTGGTTTATTTCAAAGATCAAATTTCCGTTTGTTTCAAAATTATTGCGGTTGTTTGTCAAATTCTTGAAAGTTGTGTATTAAAAGTTTCTATCATAAAAAATTTCACGTACCAATTCTTTTTTTGTCAACAATTGCAATGTAAGTGGTGTAGTGACACCATTGACCATAAATGTATAAAGACGCTGCGTTGTACTGTAAAAACAAACTGCATAATTGACAATATTTCTGTGCACCTTCGCTGCCGCCTGGCTTGACCTGTCGCAACCGCCAATCTCTCTCATTAATCAACTGTCACTTGTTGTTCAGTAAAATATGTGATACTATGATATGCCATTACAACAAAAAGAGGATCCCATTATAGAAAATTATTTCGGTCAATTATAAATACTATTTTTTTATTATTCTATGTAAATGAGAAATTTGCCGACCAGCAAGAAAAATAACCAAATGAGATAAAGAAACCTTGCAAAAAATTACATACACATATATGCATAATAATAACACACGCATGCATGAATTAGTTCAGATCGAGGTTGACTGAGCAAATTACTTAATATACTTTCAACCAAAACAGAAAAATAGAATCGAAATTTTCCCCCATTTCCGCGAATGCTGCTCCTCCTTTCCATTTATGGAAGTGGGAAATCAATAACAGTCTAGTTGTTATGCAATTTTCTTCGAGGAGCAGCTTGCGTGTCTGGCCTTCCACCGCAAAAATGTAAAATCAAAAGAAGGATGAGATAAATGAAAAGAATATCTGGTCACTTGTATCTCTCCAACTCATCTTATAAGCAATTTGCCATGACCAGACTACAAGCCGTCCTTGTTGTCATCTTTCTGTGTTGTTGTTGTTGATGATGATGAGATGATGTTGCAAATTGACATGTTGGTTGACCAGATTTTGTGCTCACTGTGACTGTACAAGCAAAAGAAAGTGTTTTTTTTTCTTCTGGCCTTTGCCAAAATTGCTAATCCATCTGTTCGTCTGTGTGTTGGCTTTGGTGTGATATGCAATTTTGCAATGAAACAAGATATGAGGATAGTACAAGAAGATGTGATGACTTGACTGAATACCAATGAGATGAGATTCTCAATGAAAATATTATTCAGGACATGTGTGCATGCTTTGTATTGCTTCACCTATAAAAAAAAATTCTTTGTTATTTTAACGGTATATTCCAGTCTTCAAATATCTGATGATGATGATGATCAAAGAAGCTTACAATTATACTGCAACAGTTTTTTCACTTTCAATAGTACACTTTGTCCAGATTAGCACAGAAGATTAGGCTTGTGTATGTGCTTAGCCTACTAACTCATTTCGCCTTTTATTCATTCAATCGGCATGACTACACAAACCCCACCAAACATCACCGGTTCATTCTTAGTGCCGCCCCCAGAGACAGAAATGAATTTTGTAACGCTGTTAAGTATATTATATAAGTAATGATACTGATTGATTTAATCGATAACTCATAATAACAATACATCCCCGCATTATAAACTAATAGGTAGTATTATGCAAAATGTAATCTTATCTTCAGATATGTACTACTTCATCTGCAAATAAAATTGAATGGGTGATTATGTCATTAGGAACATCCATCTCTCTGCTTCTTCGTTTCTACTATCATTTACACATAAAATATAGGCACATACCTACATTACTTACCTAACATCTATTGCATCAATCTAAATGTACTTGCTTGTTTACTTTACGTACTTCACGACGACGTTTACATTTTCAAATGACATGTCATCCATCGTCATCATTCAGGATACAAAAAGGGGAAGGAGGCCACCACCCAATATTATATTTATATTTGCCATCATAAGTATACCGTCAATTTGACCAACCTTCTTTTCTTGTGGGTGGCTTAATAAAAAATATTTTTCGTATCCGTACCATATAATACCTGTCATATTATTATTATTATTATAAATTATGTATCGGTTCCTCTCATTTTCCCCATTAGAAAACAATGGGAAAAACGCTTATTTAATTACATAACTTCTGTAAAAAAAATTATACATTCTATATTCACCAGACCAGTTTTAACATCACAGCGGTAGCAGTGGATGATGATGATGATGATAATGATGAAGAGGGCAATAAATAGCATATCCTATCACCTATTGTATTCTGCACAATGAGCTATATGCATGTGGTGTCTAAAATATTATTGAATTTTTATAACGGTATTACTACGGTTGCTGTAACATATATGTAGGAATTCAAATCGAAAGGGTTATGCTAGTTGTAAAACTAAAAGCATTACAGTAGTACCACAAGTGACAAGGCGGTTGGTTGTTGCTGTTGTTGGGAAAAGTAACAAAAAAAATTATGTTGCAGAAACTTCTCATAATAATAATAACAAGCACAAAGCAATTAATTTACACATTCTACATAATATACTTCAAACTGCAAAGTTTAAAGACGTGTTAAGTTATTACTTGTTGTAGTAGTTGTAGTAGCGCATTTCATCACAGTAGTGAGTATACCTAGAAGGGTTTGGCTTAAAAAATAAAACACTTATTAAGACGCACAGCAAATTTTCATAGCGTTTTAATTTAAAACGTTCGTTCTTCCTTCAAATCAACTTGGCATCTCGCTAATAAACTGATAATCATGCGAAAGCATCAATCATTACTTATTTACACGGCATATTATTGTATTATTGAAATTATGAAGTGTAAAGTGTGCATTAAAGTTGTTGTACATAACAACAGCACACAAACCTTTAAAACTTCACGCGAAATCTTGTCGTTTACTATTGTCGGTTGGTGGAAATTAATGAATGCGTCATTTCAATCAATAGCAATAATAATAATAATAATAATAATAAACATGAAATCTTATTGACTTGACTCATTCATCATCGTCATCATTTGAAAATGATTCATCATCCTCGTCCTCATCCATGTAGTTGTAAAGTCATAGGAATGCGGACAGACAGCTACGTTTTTTTTGTAACTCTTATGCGCTATAAATTTTTTAATCAAGCTGTACTACTACTATTACAACTGCAATTACAACAGTAAAAAAAGTAGACATATCCCTTTGGATATATTTATCGTTGTAATCGTCGTATTTTTTTTGCGAGTGTGTACAATTGCAATTCCAATTGCAATCATCATCAAATCAAAAAGGGTTTTTGATTCTGCTTCTTGTTGTTGTTGCACAACAACTTATTGATATCAATGAGTGACTTAAGTAATGAAATGAAATGAAGTGCACATGTTCTTAAAAGTTACTTGCAACAACTTACTCCAATAAACAAATTAATAATTGCTGGCTAATTCTTTATTTGATAAGATCTGCTCAACAGCAAATCTCGAAACAGAGGTCCCTTCAAAATCTTTTAATTTATCAACAGAAGGGGTTAAACAAAATTCTTTGAAATAACAAAGACTACCTGTTGTAATTATTGCTATTATTTTATGGATTTCAATCGTAACTGACAACTTTATTAAAAATGTATAAATATGAATACACATGTATATTCTTTTCTCTTTCCCTTCCATTAAAGTTTCATGTCTTGACTGTCGGATAATAAAACAAAAGGTTTTTTTCCTACATGTGATACAGTTTAAGAAAATAAAATTCACTGTAAGCTTTTCAAAACTGAAAATAAAAATAAAATTCTTTAAAAGTAAATTATATCTATATAAATGTATGTATTTATATATGTATGCAGTATGTATTTTATATATTTTACTATTATTGTCTTCATTATTGCATACATGTTTGTTCTAGTACAGCCACTTTCTTAACATGGTTGTTGATTTCCGAGCAAGATAAAATTGCAAATACATACAAGCAAATACCCACCCGTCACTTGATCAAATTTGCTCGTCAGCTTCATTATCATAATCAAAGAAATAGAGAGAGAGAGAGAGAGAGTACATATGTACACTTAAACGACCAACGGCAACTCATGAAAAAAATAAAATCTCACGCGTTTGACTTGTCTGCGACTGGGAGTGAATGTGTGCTTTTTCTATTATAGCAAAGCACACAAAACCAACAAGACACACAGATTTCAGAGAGTGAATGAATGGATGAATGGTAATAATAATTGTAAAATAGGATTGCTTACTACTCAATTAAAAAGATAACAACTATATACACAGTTACTACTTCTCGTTACTAAACACTTTTATATTTCAAATTGCCTTCCGTTAAATCGCTTCGTTTGTAACTTTGTATAAAAAAAATATGAACAGATTTGTTTCAAAACACACACACACAGACTGTAGTAAAAATAATACAATGCATTCCTTTTCATGTTTTTTTTGTAAAGAAAAGCATTTTAAAATCTCAAACAGAGAATGTGAGTAAATCTACTGTAACTTTTTACGCTGCCTATATATTGTGTACCTTGCTATTATAGTGTACACTTATTTATTGCTCTATATCGTTCTATTTAACTCTTTTGTTACCGTCTAGCTTATTTATTTTTTATAATGGAAACTCTCATCAGACCAGGGAAATCTGTCAGAAAAGCAACAATAAAATTCAAAACGTAATTAAATCAAATCATTTGGAAAAATCGGAGTCAAAGCTATTTTATATATAATTTTTTTTATATTCTTTTGCTAAATCAACTCAAAAGAAAAATGCAGTTCGTATTATTATATACTGACAACAATAAAGATGATAATGTGCAGTAAGATATTATTACGATAATAACCACATTAATAATATCATATTGCCATATATATTTTTAAAAATAAATACAGATAAGATATAAAGGAAGTAGAGTATATGAAAAAAAAATGGTTTTAAAATTTTAATGTGCGGAAAAAAAATGTAGTAGGAGTAGTAGCTACCGCTATTGTTGATTGTCCTCTTGTCATCAGCATCATAAAGACATGCACAATGTGCATTGCACATACACAGAATGTATGTAAGTAGGTATATATAAAATACCAACAATAATAGGTATCTATAATATTACAAATACCAACCTATCTTGAAAATAACTTTTACAGTCGTGTGCTATCAAAACTATTTACCTGCCCTGAGCTTACACATTTTTCTTCTTTTTCTTCTTCTCTCGTCTCCTTCGTCGTATTTCTTGATATACTGCTGTTATGCTTAAAATACCATTTTTTCCTTCGTATTGTCCAACAAACAACTACAACAATGCATGGCATTTGTGTAGTAGTAGTTATTAGTAGTAGTATTAGTAGTAGTAGAGTACGCAATGCGCATTCCAACAATAATGCAGTGAGTAGTGATAATGTATTTTTATACGGTAAAAAAAATCGTAACGTTATTTATCAAAAGTCAAGTCAGTAGAGTGATGCAGCAAGCTATATATATAACCTGTATATATTATGCTAACTATTATATGACTATATAGATCTATCTTATGAATGAAAATGAATAAAATGCCTGTGTGTCTGCCAAGAAAGTTTTTTTTTTGAATGAGAGAGAAGACAGATGAAGAAGTATGCATTTTTATTATTATTATGATTATACATGTTTAAAAGGGAGAGAGGGAGAGAGAGAGGGAAAAATCGTTTTCCCTTTTTCCTTATATGTCTTGGTCTGACCCATTTCCAATCATCATCGGTGGTTATTGCTTCACTTCACTTTGTTGCTTGCCTTCTTTGTAACGCTTATTGTTGAACAAAACATTACATTGTACAAAAAATGTGTGTGTTTGTGAGTGTGTCTTTAATATTATGATGATGGCGGTGCAGCAATAATAGGAATATGTAGCGATGGCGGTGGTGATGACTAAGATGGAGTATCTCTTCAGCAGATTTTTTTTCTTCTACTTTGATTTGTCGATGGACACTGTGCACTGCTTGGTACATAGCTAATACTAATAAACAATGACACTATTTGTTCATCTAGTCTACGATGTTGTCGTGTACATAAACATAATCATGAGAGAAATGGTTGTGTGTGTGTTTATGTGCATGTATGTAGTATGTAGCGTAGTCACTAATGAAAATGACGAGTTTATGAGTATAGTTCCGGTTACACCTTTGCTTTGAAATAAAGACACGAAAAAATTCCAACTTCCTTCTCACACAATAGAAGAATGAGAACCAAATAAGCCAATAAATTTTAGGGTTCGGTCGAAGATGTCTAGGGAGAAACCTGCCTGCTGTTCAACAGTTTGAAATGTTTGAAGTGTTGTTGGCTGAAAGGGGAAAAAAGCGTAAATGAAAACCTATATTTTTTATAACATGCAAATTGACCAAATGCACCAACCAAAAAACATTATTATGCTTGCTTTGCTTATTGCATTTTTTCGTGCTTACAAATCATAATGGCTATGCATATTTCGTAATAAATGATAATGCGTAACTTGCTAATGATTTGTTTGTGTTCTTGTTACTTTTTTGTGTGTAGATATCGACGAGTGTCAGATTCCTGAACTGAGAGGCAGGTGTGTCCAGAACGCAGAGTGTTGCAATCTCCCCGCTCATTTCATTTGCAAATGTTTACCAGGCTATGAAGGCGACGGGGAGGCTGAATGTCGAGGTAAGAATTTATGTGGTCCCTTTACTACGGCAGTGATTAATTTACGGTGTTATTCAATAGGAGAAGAAGAAAACATTTTTTCTGCTGAGTTAATTGATTGGAAAAATGAAAAAGGAGAAGTTAAAGAAGGAAGTATCGTTTGAGCAAAAGAGTTCAACCACAATTTTTTATATTCATGCATGCGTGATTATACTTTTTCAATCAGCGCCTGCTGACAGATTACAAGGAATGTCACTTGCATATATAGTAATGTCAATGTCATCAAATCATTCATTCACTCCTCATGTTTGCGTGCAAGTTTGAATTGACCAAATAAATCCAGAATTTTCCTCCAACCTTGTCATTCCAATCTCCTAGTAGTTCCCTAGCATAATCATGATATTTTGAACTTTTAAAATGCATTTTGGTTGTTTTCGCTTTTCCTTAAAAACCGGATTTAGATATGTAATCATACAGCAAGCTGAATAGCTATTCATCATTTTTAAAATCCATTCCCAGCTTTCCATGAGATTAGAGTTTATACTTATTGACTTGCACATTGACTTTGAAAATGTTGCAGTGAAAGTAGCAAAACTGCATTCAAAATGTCATTTATAAAAGATCGAACGAAGCAGATATTAAGTACTGCGCTCAGCACAATCCATTAAAGATATGCCGAACTAAATATTATCATTCAAGTTCAGTACTCAGCAGCAAAACACTTTAGCACCCTAACTCATAGTTCAACATATACCAAGTTATAATGTTGTACACATTCCACAGTAAAAAGTTATAATGTGGTTAGTGCAAAACAAGAGAATTTCATGCATTCATTACTACCATGAATTTAGTCGAAATTATTCTCAAGTTTACTGTCCATATGGATCAAGATTGCATTTTAAAAACAAAACCTTTAAAAACAACCAACTCTACGAAATCATTTCCGTGCATTTTTTTCTGTTTTTTTTATATAAAAAATTTATAGATCCAATATATATCGTCATGGTCCCTTTTTTTCTTTGGTAAAAAGAGTGTGTGCATGCAGTGCTTTACATTTCTTCACATACGCATCGCACTTGCTCAAATAACATGTAATAAAAGAGATTCACCTTTTATTCATTATTATTGCTATTATATTACTTATTTTTTGTCTCGACTTGGTCTTGGAATGATGACGATAATAATGGTATGCATGCATGCATGCATGCCCAAGACTTTTGAGATAGCTGTGAGAATGTGCCTTAGTGGTGGTGGTGAATGTGTGTGGATTTGTGGACTCAAAAGAATCTGCAACAAGTCACGATCTGACCCTAGCAACACAAAAGCCTCAATTACTTTTTGTTTTATTGCAAGATTTAAAAGAAGAAGAAAAATCGCAAGCGTCTCTCTCTCTCAAAAACAACAACTCACACAAAACATCGCAGCAGCCCTCTTTTTCTCTTTTCTCTCAATTCTCTGAAATTCAGAGTCTGAATAAAAAGAATCTCCTTAACTTCATCCCTGCCCAATAAATTGTACAACAACTGAACTATCCACCAATACCACCACCCTTTTAATAAGAAAGGCGAAAAAAGAGGCTCAAAATAATAATAATAATCGTCGTCATCATCATCATCCTCACAAGTTCATCATTAGCTGCAAAGGGAATACAAATATTGCAAAAATAAATACTATAATATCCTTCGTACTGCTAGTCTCATGGTGATTTTTACTTGTGTCTAGTATGACGCTAATGATGATCAATTCAAATACCGGGTATTTTCAGCACCATACCAGACCTATTTTCTTGTCAGCCATCAACAAAAATCGGCTAAACATTGATTCCACTTTTTATTACACAGGAAAAAATATAATTATGATGTTTACTCGCAGTAGTGATTCTGTATGAAATGAAAATGATCACTGTTTGAGCGCACTTTCATGATCATCCTAAGAACATAATCATAATCATCATCATTCATGCATGTTGTATTTTGAGGGCACTCACTACCAACAATGCCAATAATATGTCAATGATCTTGATTTCGATTATTTACTATCGTATGAAAAAATGTGCACATGTGCATATCTTCAAGCTTTTTTTACTGCTAGGTTCGTGATCCAACACATTTGTTTTATGAAAATTGTATGAACACTAAATGTGCATAAATCCAACAAAAAGTATCAAAATAGATAGTTAAATATATTTAATATTTAACAAACGTAATATTTTTCATCTTCATTCGTTGTAAAATGTTGTTAAAAAACTGGTATAAATTATGTACATATGTACAAACGATAGAGATTTCATGTAATATTTTTACCGTAACATGTAATATAAACTATGATGCTAAATGTTATGATGCTAATTTTTCTTCCTTAGATATCGATGAATGTCAGACACCCGAATCGTGTGGAGAAAATGCACTTTGTCAAAATGTCCCGGGCAACTACACATGTTCTTGTAATCAAGGCTTTGAAGGAAATCCTTATGAAAGGGTATGGATATATTATTAACCTTTATATTTTTATTTATAATGCATTGCTACTAAAGTTACCGACAAACACTGTCGTAAATTAGCCATTTCGCGATATGTCATAAATAAAAGCAACCTGAATGACAGGTGCTTGTTGACGCCATCATGATTATTAACATTGAATTACAAGACGAATAGTAAATTTGATTAGTAAAAAGTTTTGATTTTTTGATAAAGATAATTCCGAGATCATCGCAATTTTTTAACGAATGTTGATAATGATGATCATGATAATAATGACAAATTAGCCAATATTTCTTAAGCCCTTAAGAATGTGATATATTTCATTGAATTTTTTTTGCTTGTCACGAAGCAAATGACTGGTAACATGTTTAAATGGTTTTTAAGACAAAAAATGAAGGTCCTGTCGCTTTCGTGGTAACCTGTACCTAGGCAAAAAAAAATAGTTTAAGGTTAAAATAGCACAGATGCATGATGCTGACAACAAGTTTGGCTATTATGTAGGATCATCATCATGAAAAAATCATAAAATTGATGATTAATGTAAAATTTGTTGAGATGGAGCAATAATAAATGTAATTGTTAGACTAATCGAATAATTGTAATCTTTCTTTTAAAACATCATCCACTTGTGCATAGCATCCTTTTTTACTTATCTCATTTGATGTATTCATTCCTTAAATACATGTATTTGGGTAACTTGTTTAGTGCGTGGACGTGAACGAGTGCGAACGTGACAATGCCTGTGGCCAAGCAGCACGCTGTACCAATCTCAGAGGATCTCATACTTGCGAATGTCCAGAAGGCTTTGCCGGGGATCCGTACTCCGGTGGTTGTGTGGACATTGATGAGTGCCTCAGTCAACCTTGCGGAGAAAATGCAGCTTGTATCAATGTACCTGGAAGTTTCTCATGTACCTGTAAGGATGGTTTCCAAGGAGATCCTACCAAACTTTGCACAGGTCAGATTGCCTAATTTTTGTACTTTTTCAATCCATACAAGTGAAAAATTCATCCAAAGTTTATTCGGATTTTAGAGTTTAAAATTGAAAAAAAGGAATATTTTCTGTTCAGTTAAAAAAAGAAAAGAAATTATTTTTGAGGATGAATACAAACAAGAAAGATCACAAACAGTACACAACAATTTTACAAATTTGATGTAGATTTTGTACAATTTTGACAGCCATGTAAAAAAACTTAACAATGTATTTAATCGTAAATTTGATTTGACAAATGACGTTGTGTATCAATAATACGTTTTTTTGTACATATTATATAAACACTTTTAACAAGAAATAATAATTTTCACAAATTGTAGTTGCAAACAATAGTACAACCACAATTAGTTTCACCTACAAAATAATTTCATTAATAATAATATTTAATAATAATAATAATGATTGTAGTTTGCAGCCCACATAATCAATAATAATAATAATATTCATAATTGGTGATAGATGTGAATGAATGTTCTCGAGGAGGAGCCAGTAATGAGACGCTCTCCTCGTCGAACGTCTCCTCTGAGTCTGAGCTTTGTGGTAAAGAAAGCGTTTGCATTAATACGCCTGGCTCATATCGTTGCGAGTGTCGGCCGGGTTACGAGGGCAATCCTAAAGAAGAATGTTTTGACATTAACGAGTGCATTTCTGGGAGTGCTTGTGGCATCAACGCCAAATGCTTCAATGTGCCAGGCTCCTTCAAATGTTTGTGTCCAAAAGGGTTCAATGGAGATCCGTACAAATTTTGTGAAAGTATGCACAAACATTGGAACAACACTTATTTTAATTTTAAAAAATCTATACATAATATTCCGCAGTAGTATATGCATAGATCTCACTAATAATAATTTGCTTTATGCTACATAGTTTGCACAACCGTAAATTATGTATAAACTGTATAATAGTCTATTATCAACTGAAAATGACGAAATGTCCCAGTAAGGCGTAAATTAAACAGATTTATAGAAGGATTGATTATTGCCATGAATCATACCTAGATATTTGTGTAATATTTTTGTTTCAATTGAAGTGATTTATTAGCTATTCCATTTCGACTGTTTACTTTTCCACCCCATTAATTCCAACAAGAAATAATAATAAGTATGTAGCATTATTTTAGTGTTTGCGTTGCAAGTCAATGTTTTTTTTAAATTTAAGGAGCAGCGCGCTCTTTTGTACTTCCCTCCTTGATTGCTATGAATGTGCAAAAGGAGGAGGAGGAAAGGAGGCCCGCGAGTTTTTTGTTTTCATTTGTGCTAAACTTTAATTTTACCGCCTGACACGTCTCGCGTAATAAAACTTCTCTATATACAGAGTAAACAAACATTAATTCCAAATACGAACCAGTCATATCTTTTTCTAATGAAACAAAAAATGGATAAAATTCGCATAAAAAACCCCCAAAAAAATGCGGCAATGTTTAAAAAAAATTGAATCAAGTAGTAAAAGATTTATTATTTTTCCCATCTTCGTCGCTCGTTCGTATTATAAATAGCTTGTAACCCTATTACAATTGCTTTGCTCGTTGTTGACTTTTAATTGCTTTAAAAAACACTATTGTATTTAAAACTAAACTCATGAACGACATATGATAATTAATATAATTGTTGAAATATTAATCCTAATCTGTGTTGTATGTGTGTGTATAATAGATGTAAATGAATGTGCAAAAAGCCCATGCGGCGAAAATGCTGACTGTATTGACACCGTTGGTAGCTTTTCTTGCATTTGTCAGCAAGATTTTGCTGGGGATCCTTACACCAAGTGTGTTGGTTAGTACAAAAACAAAATCACATTGACAAAATAATACTTGTAGTTAAACATTAATTGTAATCATTTTAATTTTGCTTTTTTTACTGATTTATTTATTTACTAAAGTGGGTAATAATTAGCACCAACAATAACTGATCATTAATTATTACTACAGAGAGCACATTGAATTATTGAGAACATTATTCAATACTAGTTAATTTATTATTATTATTACCTTGGGGTAATAATATTTTTTTGGAAGTTTCAAAAAAGTAGTATTTTGTTTATATTTTATCTAATGACTATATTTATTTATTTGTTGGTTAACAAACTGAACAAATTGACTACAAGTACTACTGTAAATATTATTTTTAGTATTTTAAATAATTACACTACATGACAACCAAAACAATGTATAAAGTCACACTGACTGCAAGTAAAATTTTGAAAGTATAAATACACAGGGTACTTTGTAATGCAATATATATTGTATTTTTTGAGTGCTTTTCTAAAAATGAATTACGTAACAATCTTTGCACACACTCACGCGCTGAACAAGATGATAACCTGCAATTATTATTATTTTTTAATTCACATAAAATACTAAAGAATAAATTAATGTGTACACTTATAATTAACCTGACACTTTTCAACCTAGTTGTTAGGTAAGATATTTAAAAAAAACTAATGTCGCACAACAGCACATACACACTACAACAGCACGCCAACCTGTTTATTGATCTAATTTTACAAAAATTACCTATTTCTACCAGGTAACATGAAGCACGTTGTATGTGTGTGTGTGTCAGCAAAGTAAAATCAAAATCAGAGAGATAATTAAAAGAAAAAATTTCAGCTGACGCAATGTCACTAAGAAAAAATAGATTCAAAAGGAAAAATGTATACCTATAAATCAAACAATCAACAACCAATGATAGCTTTACCTGTTGAACTTGACATTGAATTATTCTCAGAGTTTTTTTAATGCGTCAATTTTGATAGTTAAGATTGAGGGACGATAATTAAATACTCGATGTTGAGGTATAAGAAATATAGTGTAATTATTTTCAATTAGGGATATAGAAGAACAAAACAATCAATATTTTTAATGCCCTGAAGATAGAATACATAAAGCAAAGTTAAGGAAGTGTTTTGCTGATTAGAAAAAAAAGTTGAGTTGTGATGCAGATTTTCCTTAGAATCTGCAGGTGTGATAATGAAGATGATAAGATGAAATATAAATTATGCAAATGTGATGATGAGTCTTTGTTATTGTAGTAAAGTATATATATAGTAAACAATTACAAACTTTAATCGTGGATATACCTATGTGTTGCCGTGTGTGTAGACATTGATGAATGCACAACGATCGATCGTCCATGTGGACTGCACGCTATCTGTGAAAACGCTTCCCCAGGATACACCTGTCGCTGTCCACAAGGCTTCACGGGGAAACCTGATGCCCGAACGGGTTGTGAACAGGTAATGACTATGATCATCATGATCAACTTTGATATGGTTTATGATCAGTGTATACATTTACGAAAAAAAAATTACAATCGAGTCGAGAGACGAGGTTGTTTACACCTGATATCTTATTAACATAAAATACGGTCATATTACACAGGTGAACAACAATCTACAATAGACATATAGATAATACTATATACACGTATTTATATAAATATTATTATCCACTTTACTAGGTTGACGTTACAACGGTATGCCAGTCAAACTTTGACTGTGTTAACAACGCCGAGTGTGTTCAAGGCCAGTGTTTCTGTCGAGAAGGATTTCGAGCCAACCGAGCCGAGTGCGTGGATGTGGACGAGTGTCAAACAAACCCATGCGGATCCAACTCTCTTTGCACAAATACAGCAGGGAGTTTCAGATGCGAATGTAGTACTGGATTCCGGGGCTCTCCTCCAGCCAAGCCATGCAAAGGTAACCAAAGGCGTCATAATAATAATAACAACACCAACAACAATAATGTTAATTATCACATTCCATGATGCAGTCCATCCAAAATCATAATAATAATAATAATAATATTTACATAGCATGTCTATGAATTATCTTGACTTTAACTACGCCTGGACATGAAGGAAATAAAAATAACACTACGTACTTTCTTGACACAACAAATTAACGCTTTGTGAACAAAAGTGCTAAAATATGCGTAGTATTTTGACCAAATGTGCATGTTAAAATCCATGACAGATATTAACGAATGCCTTAGCCTGCCATTTCCCTGCGGAACAAATGCCAAGTGCATTAACGAACCTGGAACATACAGATGCGAATGTCCACTCCCCCTCGTTGGCAATCCTTTTGACACTTGCATGCGTGAGTAAACAGAACAGTAAACACATGAACAGATACAAATACACAACAAATTAAACACCTATACACTTTTTTTTTAAATTATAACGTTTGTACATTTTATCACACAAAAAATTACACCTTCCACTCTATTTTTTGTACATAAACACAACACTTTGAATGTTTAAATTGAAAAATACGTTTACTCAAAACATTAACACATTTTTCCCTTTCACAGAAACAACAGCACCGCTACCACTATACTACCACATCATCACAAAAAATTATATATTCACACATTAACAGTTTAAAAGCTGATTTGCATGTACAGTTCACTCAACTAACACACACACACACAAAACATATTTCACTAATAGTCACAAATTCACCCACTCAAACTAAATTAAAAATTTCAAGTTTGAAGTTACGACACTTTTTTTTAGTCACCCGTCATCCTTAACACCGCCTCCACAGTTCATTCGATTTGACTTGACTCCTCACAAATTATTTAGTAATTTTCATTAAGGCGTGTTATGCACGCATATATAATCGGCATGTCTGCAAAATATTTTTATGCACTCATAAAATTATTATTTTTTAAATAAATAATTATCCCCATCACATTCCTTAGTTTCCCCCCTGAGCATCAGCAGCACCTGTTAGAGAGAGAAGACGAGACGAGCAAGCATAATCATAATTAATTTTGCTTTCGTGCTTAAAATCTTTAACCCTTTTTATATTTTACAACGTGACATGTTGACAATCTTTATAGTATTCATAATAATAACATCACAGGTTTTAGTAGGTGGTAATGACGATGACAAGTCAAAAGAAAAAAAAAATCTTAAAATGCCATGAAAAACATAAACTTACATACTTAATGCGTTTTTACAGTCAATTCAGTAGTCAGCGCTGCCATCTCCATTTTTATGGGGTCCTATAAAAAAAATTCAAATATTTATTTAATGTTTTGAAATAACGTAGTATAGTTGTATATCTTCAGTATATACAGAGTCGCACCTGTTTTTGTGACATTTTTATGGCTAATCATCATCACATGCTTTTGTATCATATTATTACTACCCGCAAAAAGTACCCATCTTTGTGCATGGATATTTTACCTGGCAGTTCCGTTTATTTATGAATGCTTCAGGAAATGTACAAGCTACACAAACAAATTAAATTTTAATAATAAAAAAATTGTCATCTTCGTCACCTTCCTGTTAAAAAAATGTTAATGATGATGCGATAATGGTGGCCAGGGTGTTGACATTTAATTATCATGTGACTACGATCCAGTTACTTTTTTTTGTGATAAGAATAAATATTATATGCTCATATAATAGCACATATTATGTAAATATAATTAAATCATATTAAGGTGTAGTTATAAAAAGCTATTTATTATTATTTTTTGCAACCAAACAGTTTTCATTGTAAAATATTTGCAAGGAAAAGCAGCAGCAGCATTGTTAATAGAAAAAGAAGGAAAAAGTAGATTTTATTTCCTTTTCAACTTTAACAAAGCACAATGATACCTTATTAAGGTATATCCATCCTTTTTACCTCTATCATCTATAGACGTGACTTGAAAAGATTTGTCTTTTTAATTATTATGCCAACAAAATACATAGGAATGAATAATTATAGCAATAACAATAAAATCACTTAAATATTCATGCACATAATAAAGTATTAAGCCTCTTTACTGCATTTTCACTTCAATAAGATTATTCATATTTAAGTATGTTCGGCATTTTCTAAGGACGGGGAATGAGAATAAAGCGTGATACTGATATGATGGTAGTATGCATGTATCTGGGTATATGTGCATTTTTAAAAAAGTAACAAGACAAGTTAATGCTGATGTGATGGCCACGGTCATGTATATACATTACACATACTATGTATATATATATACATATATACCCTTTGTGCATGCTATTTATAACGTAGTCATAATATAAAAGTAATCCCGTTTTATTTTCTCTATTCATGAGAACCAGCTAACGGGCACTTTCCGTTGTGTGTGCTGGTGTGTCCCTCTCCTTTGTTGCGTAACATTGCATAATATCCTTATATATATTGGTTAACAGCACACATGATTATTACGTTGATGATGAGGATACTACTTTTTTTATTGCATATTCTTTACACACACACACACCACACCGCATCACCATGTGCACAACCAACCCAGATGAACAATCAAAAGAGCCACACCAAGACACGTAGATTGAAGAGAGGCCAAGGGAAATGCATAATATTATAATCATAGTAATATCATAATTAAGTATTAGCAAGTCAAGAAGTTTGTAAGTATGTGCAAGGTGGACTGGTGATGATGATGATGGTGATGCGGTTTGCATAATTCTTCTCTCTCCTGAGAATTAAAAAAAATGGCTTGGGATTGCAACAAAAATGGCGGTATTCACTCTTCTCAGACAAGTCAAGTGATGAATTTGTATTCATATATGACAGTAAAGATGACATGAGAGGTGTGTGTTGATCCACTGAAAAGGAAATGAGCGGAATTAATTTTTAACGGGTATTCTATACAGTCATACTGTGTCCATTAGATGAGGAGGATGATGATGATGTCGTTACCATCATGAAAGTACAAGTTGGTTGCGGAAATATACGGGGTAATATATAATACATACACTACTTGTAGAAAGAGAAGATGAGGCCATTTCTTTGCATTTCACGGAGAAGAAATGAAGCGACTCGATTTCACGGTTCGTGTGAGTCGTCCCCGTGTGTGTGTGTCTACATATCTCCCGTCATTACATTGACTTACATAATTTATAAAGCCCATAAAAGGCATAAATCGTGTATTTATGAAGAATTACATTGACTTTAACGGTTACAATGGCTATTAAATAATTTACTGTAAATACTAATAATAATAATAAACACTTNGATTTCACTTTAGTAACTGCGACTGACAACAACACTTACTTTATATGTTGTATGTGCAGTGTAATGTAAATTATGTAAAAAGAGTAAATAGCATTGACAGGTGAAATGACATGAAATGCAGGAAAAAAACCTAACGTTTATTTTTACTGATAAAATGATTTACAGCACCCTGTGAAGGAATTGTGTGTGGACCCCACGCTTTCTGTAAATTGGATGGTCCGGAAACATTTTGCGTTTGCGAAGATGGTTGGTCCTATGATCCCAAAAATATCACGGCTGGTTGCATGGACATTAATGAATGCGACAAGAGTCATGGACCCAATGGAATGTGCGGAGATGGTGCATTGTGTAGCAATTCCAAAGGCTCCTTCTCCTGCTCCTGTCCACCCGGCTTCTCAGGAAATGCGGAAAAATCTTGTGCGGACATTGATGAGTGTAAAAAACCAAATGCTTGCGGTGTTGGGGCAACTTGTGCAAATAATCCGGGTAACTACGAGTGTTCCTGTCCGGATGGTACCATTCCTGATCCAGATCCGAAAGTAAAGTGTACCGAAGTTATCAAGTGTGGAAAGAATGATGACTGTCCTGGAAATGCATTTTGTGAACCTCAAGGACGTCAATGTCTCTGCCCGGAACCGAATGTGGGAACGGATTGTAGACGTGAGTACAGCTTTTTAAATTCTAAAATACAGCAATTATTTTTTTTTTTTTTTACAAAAATCACTTGATAAAACAATTTGATAACATGAGTTCCTCATAATAATATTCTAGACCCCTGCGACGAAGTTCAATGCAGCACCAACTCTGAATGTATGCTTATCAACGGAGAAGCTAAATGTCTGTGCCGTCCCGGTTTCAATGGTAGTCCATCCGGAGTCACTGGTTGTGTGGATGTGGACGAGTGCGCCAACACTCCCTGCGGAGAAGGTGCATTTTGCCATAACGAGCCTGGTGGTTACACCTGCGAGTGTCCTGCCGGTTTCGTTGCAGCTTCCGCAAATGAGGACGCCCCATATAAAGCTGGGTGCAAATCCATCGCCCCACCCCAATGTGACGAGAACAAGCCTTGTCCTCAGGGCGAGCAGTGCGTGAAAAGTAGCAGCGGTCAGAATGTTTGCGCTTGTCTCAACGGATTTATTCGTGATGCAGGCAGTCCGGGTTACCAAGGCGATGCGTACACGGGAGCCTGCTCTGCCGCTTTGGTTCGTTGTACTGGCGACCCTGACTGCGGTCCTAACGAGAAATGTGTCCAACCTGGAGAATGTATCTGTCCACCTCCCTTCTTCACAGACACTGTTGACGGCAACAAGTGTAAGAATCCTTGTGAACGTCATCGCTGTGGAATTAATGCCAAGTGTACACCCTCAGATCCTCCACGCTGCGCTTGTGAACCAGGCTATGATGGAAATCCAAATACTGGCTGTGTGGACATTGATGAGTGCCAAAACAAACCATGTTCAGAAGGTGCCATTTGTATCAACAACAAAGGAGGTTATCAATGCGTGTGTCCCAAGGGAACCAGCGGAGATGCTCATGGACCAGAAGGCTGTAAGGGTGAGGCTTCAACAACGGAATGTAGATTGGACAAGGACTGTCCGGCTCCTTTGAAATGCGATAGTGGGTCCTGTGTTAACCCATGTGCAGCTGGTAGAAATGGAGGTATACCTTGTGGGGACAATGCTGTCTGTGAGCCAGAAGGTCACGCGGCTTGGTGTAGATGTCTGCCAGGATTTGAAAAGGGACCGGGAGACAAGTGTGTAAGTGCTTGCAAAGGTGTATTATGTGGATCTAACGCGCAGTGTATCGCTACTGTGGAGGGACCATCCTGTGCTTGTTCAGAGGGCTTTACCGGAAACGCTTTCCCTGGAGGTCAATGTGTTCCTGAAGTCTGCTCCCCAAGTAACCAATGTGAAGAACCTCAAATTTGCGTAGGAGGAAAATGTAAAGAGAGGTGCGAGGATGTGGTTTGTGGAGTAGGGGCTACTTGCGATAAGAATACCAATCAGTGCGTGTGCATGCCATTCTACATTGGAAATCCTAACTTAAAATGTGTTCCACGTAAGAATGTCTTATATTTGTACATAAATTTCGCTTCCACTAATTTTTTTTAAAATCAATTGATATTTTATGATAATTGAATTTTCATAGCAACTGAACCACCAACTTGTAAACCAAAATGTGGTGAAAATGCTCATTGCGAATATGGACACGGAGGCGTCACCATGTGCGTCTGTAACCAAGGAACTACTGGTAATCCATATGAAGTTTGTGGAGCTCAAGACCGTGCTGCTTGCAGTTCCACTCGCTGTGGAAGTAACGCTGAATGTCGGGAAGTCAGTGGCTCCGTTGAGTGCCAGTGTGAAACAGGTTACCTTGGAAATCCTTATGTTCGTTGCGATGATGTGGACGAATGCCAAGGAAATGCTTGCGGTCAAAACGCAGTTTGTATTAACCAACCTGGTAGATTTGATTGTCGTTGTCGTGATGGCTTCACTGGAAATCCGTTTGAATACTGTTACCAAAGGCCTGCTAATCTTGTCAACTGTGAAAAGACGGATTGCAAGTGTGACGCCAAGACACCTTGTCCGGACGGTTTCACTTGCAAAAATGGAGTGTGTCGGGACCTCTGCGCTCGAGTTGCTTGCGGGCCAAATGCCATCTGTAATAATCAAGGTCAGTGTTCATGTGCCCCTGGATACACAGGAAATCCTCAACTTGGCTGCAAATCAGAAAGTTGTCGTAACGACTTGGACTGCGCTTCTGAAGAAATCTGTTTCACTGTCAGCTACGGAGTCAGAAAGTGTATTAATTCCTGCACTCGCATCCAATGCGGCCCCAATGCTCTTTGCGTTAGCGAAAACCACAGAAGTGCTTGCATTTGTCAAGAAGGTTACGTTGGAAATCCTACTGATCTACGTCTCGGCTGCCAACTTACAGGCGTTAAAGAACATACTTGCGACGCGGATTCTGACTGCGCTGGAAACTTTGTTTGCCAGCCAGATGTTAACGGACAACGTCAATGTGTGGATCCCTGTTTCAGCTTCGTTTGTCAAGATCCAAACGAATACTGCAGCAGTAAAAACGGTCTACACAAATGCCAGTGTCTGGAGGGCTTTGTTCGTAACCCACAGACTTCCACTTGCGAGCAACCAGCTTTCCCAGATTGTACCAAGGACGCAGACTGCGCATCCGCTGAGGCTTGTAAACCAGATGGTCTTGGAGTTCTCCGCTGTACACCAGTCTGTGCCCCAGTCAACTGTCCAACTTGTAATTTTATCAGTTGTGCTTCTAACGCTGAATGCGTGGCAGTAAACCACGCTCCAACTTGCCAATGTATCGCAGGTTTCACTGGAAATCCCAACGATAGGAATGGATGCTACTCACTCCGTCAAGATGAGTGCTCCTCCGACGCGCAATGTGAGGAAAGTGATATTTGTGTCATGGGACCAGGCAAAGCAAGAAATCAGTGTAAACCTGTTTGTGATACCGTGAAATGCGGACCTGGTGCAGTGTGTGTTAGCAATAATCACGCAGCCCAATGTCAATGTCCAGGCGGGGGTCGTTATAAAGGTGACCCTAGTGACGTAAAACAAGGTTGTGTTGAGGTACCCTGTATCTACAATCAAGACTGTCCTCCCCATCAACTGTGCAACAGACTGACCAACAAATGCATGGACGTTTGTGAGGAAGATTCTTGTGGAACGAATGCTGTCTGCATAGCAGAAAAGCAAAAGGCTCAATGCATCTGTCCTTCTGGATTTAAACCTGATCCCAGGCCAGAAATTGCTTGTACCGCTGTCAACTCCTGCCAGAATAATCCTTGTCACGCTAGCGCCATATGTGAAAGTGTTGTGGAAGGCTACGCCTGCAAGTGCCCGCCAAACCAGGTGGGAGATCCAATTGGAACTGGATGTAAGAGTGTGAGCGCCTGTACAAATGATGACCAATGTCCAGCTTCCTCCGTTTGTGAAAATGGTCGTTGTGTGGATCCCTGCAATCACGCTTGTGGAGCAAACAGTCAATGCCAAATTGTTGGAAGAAATGCCACCTGCTCATGCGTGTCTGGTTTCGAAGGATCTGGTGATAAGGGTTGTGTTCGTTTCAGTAAATCCTGTTCCTCAGACGTGGACTGTGAAGGCAGTCTCTGTATAAGAGACCAGTGCAAGGTTATCTGTCGTCAACTAACTGACTGTGCGGAAGGAGAAAGGTGTGTAAGCTCCATGTGCATGCTTCCGTGTATTGGTCATACACAATGTCCAAGTACTCAAGCCTGTGCTGGAGGATTTTGCGTGAGTGGTTGCCGTAGCAACAAGGAGTGTCCCCGAGAACAGTCTTGTATTAACCATCAATGTATTGACCCTTGTGAGGTGGATGGGGCTTGTGGTCCAAATGCTCTTTGCCGTGCCATTTCCCACTCTGCCCAGTGCTATTGTTCTGAAGGCTTCCAAGGTAATCCAACCGCCATTGAAGGATGTGTTCGTAAACCAGAATACTGCTCAGCCAGTCAAGATTGCTCTGGTCAGGGTCGCCTTTGTCTTGGAGGAATGTGCGTTCTTTCTTGCGACGATACAGTGCCATGCGCGAGGGGAGAACGTTGTCAAAACAATATTTGCATGAAGGTTTGCTACACTGACTCAAACTGTCAAGCAGGAGAGGTTTGTGTTGAAGGGGTTTGTCATCCAGGTTGCCGCTCAGACTCTGACTGTAAGGCCGCTGAAGTATGTATTTCAAACAAGTGTCGGTGTGGAACCGGTTTTGAGAGTGGACCCACCGGCTGTCACGATATCAACGAATGCGATCAAAACTCTTGTCACCCATCAGCAAATTGTGTCAACGTACCAGGCTCATTCAAATGTCAATGCCCACAAGGTCTCATCGGAGATCCTTACCAAGCCGGATGTACGCAACCTCATGAATGTGGAACAAACTCAGATTGCCCTGATACTCTTGCCTGCTTTCCTGGACCAAATGACGTACAAAGATGTTCCGATCCTTGCACTGATATGGATAACATGTGTGGACCACGCAGCAAATGCGTTGTTACTAACCACGCTCCCGAATGTATTTGTCCAGCAGACCATAAGGGTGATCCTTACAACAAGCGTATTGGTTGCTATCCCGTGGAATGTCTTGCTGACCAGGACTGTGCTGAAGACAAGGCATGTGACCCCAACCTGAACAAATGTGTTAATCCTTGTAACGCCATTGCTTGCGGAAAAGGTACCTGTCAAGTACAAGATCACAGGGCATCATGCGCTTGCTCCAGAGGATACCAAGTGAAGGACAACCAGTGTGTGGATACTAACGAATGTCTCAACAAACCTTGCCATTCCTCAGCCATCTGTCAAAATACCCTTGGAGGTTACACGTGTTCATGTCCTCCAGGTACTGTGGGTGAAACGCTCAAGGGACAAAGTGGGTGTCGTACCGCAGAAGAATGTTATTCCGACGGAGAGTGTCCCGATAGTGCTGTCTGTCGCAAAGGAAAGTGTCAAGATGCTTGTGAAAAGGCTTGTGGAATTAATGCAGAGTGTACCGCCAAGAATCACCGACCCGCCTGCCGATGCCCTTTCCAAACTTCCGGAGATCCATTCAAAGAATGTATTCAACTGGAATGTGAGGTGGGCAATGATTGCGCTTCTGATGAGGCTTGTATTAACCAAAAGTGCGTAAACCCATGTACCCTACAAAATGTATGTGGTCAGAACACCAACTGCTCCGCTGTGAATCATCAAGCTCACTGTAGCTGCTTACATCAACATTTTGGAGATCCTCTCCAGGGTTGTCTCATGGTTGTTCCTTGTAACGACAACACACTTTGCCCAGCTAGCTCAAAATGTAGCAATGGAATATGTACGCCCCTTTGCAACTCCAACAGAGACTGTCACGCAAACCAAGTTTGTTTGGAGGGAACTTGTCAAGGCTCCTGCCAATCCGATGGAGACTGTCCCTCTTTCCAGATCTGTCAGAATGACATTTGTCAGGAAGAATCAAAATGTAAACAGGATACAGACTGTCCTACCGAGGAAGTTTGTCGGGATAATAGATATGGTCAGCTGGAATGTCAACACGTGTGTAAGAATCTTGTACTGTGTGGAAGAAATGCCGAATGTTCAGCCAGTGATCATCAACCAACCTGTTCATGCAAATCTGGCTTCTTTGGAGATCCTAATGATGACCGAGTTGGATGTCAACCTATTGAGTGCCAGAACAACGTGGACTGTCCTTCAGATAAGGTTTGTTCGGACCACAAGTGCCAAGTTGCATGCAGAGTAAGTAATCCATGTGGAGAGAACGCGCTTTGCATATCTGACAATCATCAAAGTCTATGTCAATGTCAACCTGGTTTCACCGGAAATCCGGCAAAGGAATGTGTATCTGTCAACTTTTGTGCGGAGAAGCCATGTGGACCTGGAGCAGTTTGCGACAACACGCGTGGATCATACAAGTGTTTGTGTCCCATTGGGACTGTTGGAGATCCATACATTCAAGGCTGTCTACCAGTTCCAGAGTGTAAAACAGATGGTGACTGCCCAGAGTCTACTACTTGTGCTAGGGTCAACGGAAATAACAAGTGTAAATCGGTATGCGAAGGAGTTCCTTGTGGATCGAATGCAGAGTGTGCTTTCAAAAATCATCAGCCATTCTGTCAATGCCGACAAGGCTATGAGGGCAATCCAAAGGATTTTATTCAGGGATGCTCCCCCACACCCACACCATGCAAAAGTAATGCGGACTGTGCTCAGAATACTTATTGTGATGGGCATGTCTGCAAATTACCTTGTCAGGATGATGGGGACTGTGGACCAAGTGAAGTTTGCGATAGGAATCAATGTGTTAGCCCTTGCGAAGTACCGGGAGCTTGTGGTCTCAATGCTGAGTGTACCACTGTTTTCCATAACAAACAATGCGCATGCCCACCGGGATTTACTGGAAATGCGGCAATGGAATGTGTCAGGGGTACGTTGAAAAAATAAAGAACATTCTGGTTTTGTATTACTGTAATGAATGTTTCTTGATAATATGTTTTGCATTGCTTTTATTTTTATAACACAGTGGCTGTGCCATGTCAAGAAAGCAAGGAGTGTGGTCCAGGCTACACCTGTACGGAAGGAATCTGTTTGTTGAGTTGTGCTGACGACAGCACTTGTGCTGTTAACGAGCGTTGTCTCGATGGAAAATGCCTATGTAAGTTACAAAGAAAAAATAAATTCGAAATTATAAGTGGCGCATTGGACGAAACTGCAGAAATGATGTATATTGATATCTTTACTTTTTCCTTCTTTAGTGAGCTGCCGCGTTGACAACGACTGTTTCCTGAGCCACATTTGCCTAAACAACATGTGCGTCATCGGCTGCAGAGCAAACTCGGATTGCAGCGGCAGTGAGGCCTGTGTCGGCCAACGTTGTGCTAATCCATGTGAAGCACAAACTTGTGGTCCCAACAGCCTTTGCACCGTGGTTAACCATCAACCCAAGTGTTCCTGTCCAGTCGGTATGATTCCCAATCCCACTCCTTTCGTTGGCTGTGTTCGAGAGCCAAGTGTATGCCAGCACACTAGGGATTGTGGTGAAGGCTTCCTCTGTGAAAGTGGATCCTGTCGCCCCATCTGTTCCACCAATACCAATTGCCTCAGCAACGAGATTTGTGACAAGGGAGTGTGCAAGCCCATCTGTAGAAAGGACAACGACTGTCGCTCTGGAGAGATTTGCGAAGGTCTTACATGTATTGCTGGATGTCGATCTGATACGGAATGTCCCGCAACCCATGCTTGTTCCAATAACAAGTGCGTAGATGCATGTACATCCCCACTGGCCTGTGGAGTTAACACCCAATGTTCCGTCAGAAATCATCAAGTTAACTGTAAATGTCTGGAAGGCTTAACTGGAGATTCGAGGGTGGCATGTAGAGCACCCGACGTGGCCTGCAGCGGAAACGAAGACTGTACCAATGGACATAGCTGTATTGATAACATTTGCAGACCGCTCTGCACAAGCGATGCCAACTGTTTGGCGGATGAGAGATGTATTGGGGGATTGTGCAAGCCACTTTGCAGTGTGGATGATCAATGCAGACCTGGATACATTTGCCAAGGTCAGATTTGTTTGCAAGGGTGTAGAAGTGACAACCAGTGTCCAACCGACAAGGCTTGTATTAACCGCCAGTGTAGAGATGCCTGCAAGAACATTGTATGCGGAACTTGCTCTACCTGTGAAGTGGTAAACCATTCGCCCCAATGTAGTTGTCCCTCGGGAACTATTGGAAATGCTCTTGAAAGTTGTATCACCCCACCAGCACGGTGTACTGGAAAATTCTGCTCAGGTGGAGGAAGATGTGAGGGTGGATACTGCGTCAAGGCCTGTAATAGCACGGACACTTGTGGATGCGGTCAAACTTGTCGCACAGGAGGATGTAGGAATCAGTGCGGCAGAGACGACATGTGCCCTCAAGGCCAACTCTGTGAACAAGGCTTGTGTATTTCAGGATGTAGGCAAAACGCGGATTGTAACCCAGACTCTGCCTGTCTCAATGGAAAATGTACTGATCCATGTGGTCAAGCTCCTTGTGGAAGAAATGCCTTATGTAGGGTGTCACAACATCGACCGATCTGCTTGTGTCCGAACGGATTTCAAGGAGAGCCTAGCAAGGAGTGTAAGAAGGTGGAATGTAATAGAGATGATGAATGCAATTCACTCCACATGTGTGTCCAAGGAAGTTGTAAAAATCCATGCTCCCAACCAGGCGCTTGTGGAACGAATGCCCAGTGTAGGGTTATCAATAGAAGGGCTCAGTGTACTTGCCCTCTTGGTCACGTTGGAGATCCACGACAAAAATGTGCCATTGATAAAAATGAATGCTTAAGTAATCCATGCGGAGAGAATGCCAAGTGTATCGACACCGTTTCCGGGTATAGATGTACTTGTGAAAGCGGATGCAGTGGAGATCCATCAAAGGGATGTGTGTGCAAACCGCACAATGCTTGTGCTGATATCAGATGTGGATTGAATGCTGTATGCCAAGTTGACGTGAGGACAGGAAAGGGATCTTGTAGATGTCCTGATAACTTCCCAGATGGAAATCCAAATGTGGAATGTATGCACTGAACCTTGACTGCTATGTTATAGAATTTTCACCATATATTTTATTTTTTTACTTTTAAATTTGTTCAACAGGCAAACTTGAAAAGAGACAGGATGACTGCCGTATTCATGGCTGTGGTAAAGGAGCGCAATGTGTCAACCAGGGCGGTGTCTACTCTTGTGCGTGTCCACCTGGAACGAGAGGGAATCCAGATCAATCTTGTGCCGCAGGTACGTTGAATCTTTCCTTTATTTCCCCCGGCTTGCTTACCATTTTTATTGCAGCAGCATCTTCATGTCATCCTAAAAAAGGATGATAAAGAATAAAGGAATGTAAAAGCTCTTAAGTTATAGGTCATGAGATTTGATGATCCATATTTACGAAAGCGAAAAAAAAATACAATTACTCAGTGGTAGGAGCAGGGACTACGTTAGGATATATTATGAAAAAAAATGTAATCTGACTCACGATGAAATGGAATTATAATGTGTGTAATTTTATACGAATGTAAAGGATGCTATGAAGTTTATTACTAAATGCAAAGCTAAACATTTCTACTCTTTACTGGTGGTATGTGATTCTATCGGAAATCATGGTGCCCGCATCTATGTCATTAAGACATTTCAAGTAAACCACTTTATGTGATTTTTTCTACTAAAAATTGATAAAGTTCTTAGTAAATTCTTTGCGTTTTAGTTTATGATTATTTATACTAACTTGCACTACGTCAAATAAATGTAAAATGAAATTTTAAATTCAACAACAAGTGTAGTGCAAGCTTCTCTCTATGTCGTATTATCTCGTAAAAATTCTATATGATATTTTTGTCATTTTGATGTAAGAGCGGTATCCATTTTTTTGCTTCACCATGCAAACGAAGTTTATAAAAAAAATATTGAAAAAAAGACGCGAGCATTTAGTTCTAAACGTTTAACGGTTTTATATTGTGATCATATAAACTATCCTGTATAGAGTCACAATGTTCATCAGATGATGAGTGTCTGCATGAGCAAGCCTGTGTTCAGGGCCAGTGCATAGACCCATGTAAACTACGCGGGGTGTGTGGTCAAAACGCACTATGTCAAGTAATGAAACACCGGCCATGGTGCTCTTGTCCTCAATGCTACGTGGGAAAACCAACTGAAGCCTGCTATCCGGATCCGCACTGTACAGCAGGTCGCACTCCCGGAGGCACCGTACAAAAATGTCAATCAAACAAGGACTGTCCCCAAACCCTCGCTTGTAACAGGGCCATTGGTACCTGTGAAAGCCCATGCCAATCCGCCTCCTTTGGATATCAGATCCGAGCAAAGTGTAGTCAAAATCAACGTTGCGAAGTGCAAAGTCACAAGCCAGTTTGCGTTTGCAAGTATAACCTAGTCATTAATGAAAGGATGGAGCTAACCTGTCCTGGATTGCAACGGGAGACGGGATGTCGTGCCGACTATGAGTGTGCCGACAATCTCGCTTGTCTCAACGGAAAATGCCAAAGCCCATGCAATAGTCAATTTTGTGAAGCAAACAAAAGTTGCCGCGTTATCAACCACAAGCCCCTTTGCTACTGCGACAGCCATGAGTGCCAAGCGAGTGCTTCCATCTGCCTCAAAAATACCGGATGCCCGTCACACTTGGCTTGTGTCAACTACCAATGCCAGGACCCTTGTGCCAATGTTCAGTGCCCAAGCAACGTGCCCTGCTTCGTCCAAGATCATGTTGGAAAATGTAAATTCTGTCCACCTGGCTTTGTTGCAGATGGAAGAAATGGATGCAAAGGTAACGGATCTTGTCAACGAGTTGAAGATGATCAAAATCGCTTAGATGCCAGTAGTTTAACAAGAGAGAGACAAAGTCTTCTCACCAGTATCTTTACCACTACTAGCACAAATACTACCACTACCAAAAAACTATCATTTTAAGAAACAGTACTGACTCACACCTTTTTTAAACGTAAACCTACACACTCAATTTTAATCTTTTAAAAAAACGTAAACTCACCACGTACCAAGAAGACGGATAATCCTATTCTCAACACCTAATTAATCTTGTCAATAATTTATATATATATAGTAATTTTACATTTTTTAATCGTAAAACTGGGTAAATGAATAACGTAACCAATTTCATATATTTTCATCAAAAATTTATTTCATAAAACAATTGGTATGATAATTTTTAAGTTGAAGAGAAAAAAATGCTGGAAAGATGTTCTGAAAGAGAATTTCTGGTAGTTGTGCGTATAAAATTTGAATCGAGGAGTATAAAGTCACCACGTAAAACATCAGCCAGTCAAGTTCAACATCCAACAAAGAAAACAAGAGTCACCATCACCTTCACCACCACCAACACCACCACCACCACCCTAACAACCAGTACCAATCAGTCTAACCCCAAACACAAAAAACAAACACAACAACAACAACAGGAACATTGTATTAACCAAGTCACATTCATTTCAGTGAACCATCCAGTGAATTTAATTTGTTGGAGACAATTATTGAGGTTATTGTCGTACACAATACATGTATATACCTATATATCTATATATTTTTGTAGCATCATCACAAAGGACACATCACAATACTTTTAGTATACCTATATATATTATTTTCTGACAACTGAATTCATCACTTATATTTTAGATGTAGTTTTCGTAAGCGTTGTAGACTTTTAGTACACTGTTGTTGAGTATTAATATATTTCTAGATCAGAAAATCTTAGTTTGTACATAGTAGTTATTTTATGCATATGAAAGTAGATCATTTTGAACTTAGCTATTTTTGCTGTAATCATGCCTATTTTTGAAAGCAACAGAAATATACATTTCGCAGCACAAACAGCATTTAAAAAATCAATGTAATAATTACATGCAAAACAATATAACAGTAAACTGTTTGTGTACAGTCAGTGAAACCGCAACCAGCATCCCACCAATCACTACCATTCCAAGCAACATTACCGAACCACCACGCTGCACAAGGAACTATCACTGTGATCAAAGTGAAGCCTGCATTCAGTATGACTGTAAAAATCCATGCAAAGAACTGGATACATGTGGTTTCAGAGCATCATGTAGGGTATTGAACCACAGGCCTGTTTGCTATTGTCCCCCCAATTATAGAGGAAACCCATATGAGCTTTGCATTCCTTTAGGCGAAGAAATAATTTTAGGTAATATGACAATGCATGAAAGTAGTAGTAGTAGCAGTACGCAGACGCCAACTCTGGAAACGGTAACAGAAAAAACGGAAACAACAACGGTAAGTGGACAAGGACGACATGACTTGAATGACAGTATGACAGAAACGAAATTCCCACTAAAACCATCCACCACCGCAGGAACACCGGGACTGGTCACTTTTCAAGTTGATCAAACAATGACGACACCGGAGCCTAGAAAAGGAACCGGGATCTCGGCAGTATTGTATCCTGGTACATCAACAGAAACGACAACAATTGATATGCAGACAACAATAACAACAGGACTACCCACCGAATATACATCGCAACATGATACAACAGGAACAACGAGAAAAGGAAAACTAACCGACCTTCCAACAACAAATATAGATGAAATGACAACCACTACATACGAATACCATGAAGAAAATATGCCTACAACACCATCGCCAGCCAACCAAATAATTTCAAACACCACAACTAAAATCGATAACAATGGAACATATGAATCAACCACAATGACGACCGATAGAACACCTGAGCGATATCAGCCAACAACTGGTTCTGGTCGAGCAGAAACTACATATGAGGCAACAACAATGTCAGGCATGACCACTTCTAGAACTTCTGGAACAGATCGTGTAACAACTTTCTACGATGGCACAACAATGATGCCTGGAAGAACTACAGAATTTACTTTCGACACGACCATTGGTATTGAAACTCCCACTCCATTCTCACGAGAAATGGTCACCAAAGAACCCAGACTTGAAGAAACCATGACAGATACAACGACTAAGAGATATCAGCCAACAACTGGTTCTGGTCTAGCAGAAACTACATATGAGGCAACCACAATGCCCGGCATGACCACTTCTAGAACTTCTGGAACGGATGGTGTAACAACTTTCTCCGATTCCACAACAATGATGCCTGGAAGAACAACAGAATCTGCATTTGACACGACCA
>JAHZNC010005932.1:0-43003 GCA_027744095.1 Zhuqinia jingwanae | reverse complement strand
GAAAGGAAGATGAAGCTGGGAACTGCAGTTTCCAACTGACAGTCTTCGACTATTAACCTGTTGTCTTTCTTAACAATAAACAAAGCCCTATGCATAGCAAATGAACTGATGGTCAAAACATTGTTTTTTTTTGCTCGTCAAAATAAAAACAAAAAAAATCTTACATCTTCATTATCTTTTCTCATATATATATTTTTTGTTTATACTACTACTTCATTTTAAACAATGATTCAATTTATTAAATGATGTTGTTTTTGAAATATAAAGGTGTTTTTTACATCCCATGCTATAAACATTAATACATTTTTATCTACATTTCATGACAAAATACACACACATTTTGGTTTTAATTTTTATCACCAGATCGGAATTTTCACAGAGGAAAAAGTGTGTAAGCTTACTTTTCTCTGTTGTAAAGCTTAATGCAATAATATATACTACAGTTTAATAAGAGTTTTTTTCTTACTTTTTTTTTATTTGAGACTTTTTTTATTGCTAGCAGAAGATTCATCTTCACTCAGATCTGCATATATATATGTATTTATTCTTTTGTATAACATAACAAAGGTAAATTAAGTATGTGTTATTTTTCGTACGGGCTTCACATTTTTTTATGACCCTAATTCGAAATTCAAAACAGGAATACTCGTTTAACATGATAACATGCACGACTATTTTTTTTCATAGGGAACTTTATATGAAAACAAAATACGCCAAAACAACAACATTGTACAATATATAGTCTATTGGAATGTGTAAACGTGTATGTGAGTGACTTTTTAAGCAGCGCAGCAGAGATACTAAAAGGAGGCAACACTAACACTGATTGTGATTATCTTGAAAACCATAAAACTCTAGAGAAAAAAAAGGGAAACAAGCAGTTCATATTTGCAAGTTTTTTTTCTCTTCTTTTTTAACGTTTACAATAATTGTATATATATATTTATGTACACTCGAACTATATGATTTTTCAAAGAATTGTACCAAGACATTTCTTGTCAAATATGTACATATCTTAGCTTTTGTTTTAAATATGTTCATCCAAAACCACCAACTATATTTTTTTGACAACAAATTTTTTTATGAATAAATTAGTGCAAAATTTCATCTCTCTTTTTTATGCAAATTTTCGTAGCTTCCTCTTACTTTTCTAAAAACATTTCGTAGCAAATTGACTTATTGGCACGTTCCGTAAAAATCACCGTAGGATAAAAATATGTACATAATATAAGATCTACTCTGTACTCTCAATCTTTCATGTTCATCGTTCTAAAAAAACGTATGTTGGGTATCTATACGTAGAAGAACTGTCAGTTGAGTGGACTAAATTTTGCTTATTATAAGAAAACAGAAAATATGTAACATTTTATACATTATCGAAACACGAGCACACCTGACAGCTAGATGATGTTGTTCATGTCGACAACGGACATGATTATGCTATAAATTTTCATTTCGTGAGAAATGGAATTTATCGACTATTCGCGCATATATTTCTTTTTTTTTGAAGGCACAGCAACAATCTATCCATCTACCCTTGAAATTGCTACAAAATATTTTTTTTGCATTGTGGAATTTGTACTAGCGAACGATTACATAAAAGATTGAATCCGAAAATCGAAAACAGGTAATAAAAAGCAATCGGATAAACTAACTATAACACGTCCCACGAATGAAAAATGCTTCCATGTTTCACTTGGGTGGAATTTGCAATAAAAAAATTCACAATAATAATATTATCAAGATATATTTTATTGTTGTAAATCGTTCAAAAATTATAGAAATAATGACTTTCAGTGTATTATAACTTTGCAACACGTGGTAAACGCTTCAATTTAAATTCTAGGAACATTACCTGCCCATTGTTCTATTTGTTTTTCAAATTATTGATTTTTTTTACCCGAACAAGTTTTCGGGTATTCGACGCATCAAATTTAAAAAAGGCCACGTCATATGAATAAATCAGATAAGGATCAGAATTTTCTTTATTCTTGCGTGGAGGAAACTGAAGTTGACGTTGGTAATGATGACATTTAGCTTTTTCGAAATGCACATGGTACACCAACCATGATTAAAATAAATGGAGTTATTCAAAAGGTGAAAATCCGAATGATAAGCTGGTTTTACACCTTTTTGGCTCGTTTCGTGTTTTACTTTGCGTTTCATATCACCTGCATAAAAGATTCTTGCATAGAAAATTATGTCTTGTCTTGTCTTCTCTAACAATAAAGCACACACGACGATTAAGAACAGGATTATGAATAGCTGCAGCACGCTACAACAACAACAACAACAACAATCAAGATGAAGGAAGAATGTAAAAGCAATAGACATATTTAAAAGATGTACGTTTCGTGTGTCTGTCTCTACTCTCTACAATAGTCATAATGATTATTATTGCACACGGCCGCCTTAAAAAACATAAATGTGCAGCTTATAACATATAAAGTTTACGTTTTTAAAGTCAGTAAAGATTGACTCCTAAAAACTCTGATCATTTAAGAAAAGACACAATAAATTATGCACGGTTGACGACTGTAAATACATAAGCACTTGGATGCCTACTCTTCTGATAAAATTCTTAACCTTCTCATCAGCAAACGTTTAAAGTGCTTTCAAGTGAATCTTAAGCTATCATCATCAGGATTATTGGCCAAACCCAGAAACCTTTCAAGTCCATTAAGCACAAGTTATGTTTAATATGTTTAGTAAATGTGAATGTACTTGCACACAATAGCAAATATAGGTAGGTAGGCAGTAGGCATGTATAAAAGACAATGGATTAATATAGAACTCGTAAATGATGCTCAGCTTTTCAAGTGGTGCCTAAACGTGAGAGTTGGATGGATTGCCAATAATTTCTTGCCTTCTCAAAAAAAAAAAAGCTTTTACTATATTATTTGACGTGACTAAGAAGTTTTCACGACGGTAATATCATGCGTTGTGTGTAGACAGTTTGACGAATGGATCTCTTGATGAATCTAAATGATCCCTTTGATAATGATGATGAACATTCAATTTATGATGTGCATAAGAGCCACAAATTACACTTGAATGCAAAAATATACAAGGTGCTATCTTGGAATTTCTCTGTAACAAATGGGATGTAACACACTACTAAAAGTGTAAAATTACAAACGAGATGAACTTGAGGATTCTGATTATATGTTGAAAGAGGTGAGGTGAAGGTGAAAACTGGAAATTAAAATGTAGAATTTTACAAGTTGTCACGCACGCATACAAAATATATGAATGTATCGCAAATCGCAAACAACTTCCAAATTGTTTTCCATTGTACATACACTTCATGCAACGCACTTGTTAGCATTTTAATTTACTTTCCCTGCCAGAGCACAACGCAATGTAGAGAATCAAGGAGGGAATGACTGGACATGGCCGAAAGCATAAATCATGCGATAATTTTGACTGTTTGCAGATAAATCCTACCAGGTATGTATATTTTTAAAGTTGCTCATTGCTCTTCTACCTGTGTTCATTTGCAACCTTAAATTATATGACATTTCCTATTTACAGTGTGTGTAATCTGACAGTTGACAAAGCATCCATTTTTGTTCATTTAGTTTGCTGCCTTTTTTGTGTGTTCGTTTGGCAACTTTCCACTCAAATTCATTTGATTATAATTTATCAGTACAATCTATCACCGAGTTAAGTTGCGTTCTCTCAATATACCAACAGCAACAGTAATGAATTAGGATTCGTTCTATACAGACAGACTGAACCACCTCGACTTAATTTTCCATCTTTTTCATCCAACGCAAATAGAGAAAAATTTGAGGAGGATTCTTATTCTTGCCTTAAAAAAAGGATTTCGTGTTTATTACGCTTTTCACTAAAAAAGGACAGCAGATATCCGATAATTTCCTTAATGAAGTGATATTTTGCAAAAAAAAATATATATGTATGCACAAGAAATCTCTTTACAATCTACATTTAGTTATATATAAAGAATAGTGCACACAATAAAGACGAATATGGTAATCAATTAAACTAACCCACAACAACTCAACAAGTGGTAAATATTATGTGTACAACGACGAAGATGATGGCAATGGCAGATATATGGCGATGATTTTGGTTAGCACCATCTTTTAGCATGTTATTTTGTAACATTGCTTCTTTTTTATTACTAATGATCAGTGAAACAGGGAGTAATGAATGACAGACGACGAAGAATCCTATAATTTCAGTCATAATGTCTAACATTCTAACAATAGGCGGTTTGCGAAAATGTAATGAAATGAAAGTTTAAGAATGCATTGTAAAAAAAACAGGTAAAAAGTATAGAGTATAGACTATGAACAAAAGCCACTGTATTAAATCGTACTCACTTGTTCATTCCTATATTAACGCTTCGCTTACCGCTTGTCCCTCCCACAACTGCCCTACTCAAAAAAAAAATATTACTAAAAATTTAGACTGGCTTGGGCATGGCGTATTTCGTACACACACAGCCTGCAAATATTAATGAGTTTGAGAAGAAAAGAGTATTGGGAACACGTCACGCAGTCACAAGTCATAAGAAACAAAAGACAAGAATCTTTGTAGCCGCAATCTCCATCTCTCATCTTCATCTCATCATCATCATCGTCAAACTTTAAGTCAAAAAGTCAATAAGATTGCTAGGCTTGTTATATTTATTGCAATGTTACATGAAGATGATCATATTTAAGCTTTGTTGTGTGACAAAGCAAAGCCACTCTTTAAAACCTTCTTCAGGATTTTGATCATTTTTGTGCTGCTCTATACAAGTTGTAATATGTGTATGGAAAACAGGTTAGTTCGCAATACGGACACCGTCAACGCGACGTTTCAATTCAGTAATTGCTTTTATTATTGCAAAAAACAAGTCAATATTATGGATATGTATATAGTATGTATGTATGTAGCATTGGATTGTGTATTGATGAAGATGAGCAACAGGTAAGAAACCTGCTCTATTATTCGGCTACTATTGCTACTACTCGGTAGATATAATATAAAAAATTTAGCAATCTTATTTTAATGTACTTAATAAATAATCGTAATAAATAAAGATTGCTTACCTTTAACTTATTATAAGTCCATTTTTAATTTTGTTTATTTTACTATCGCGGTCTGTATGATAATTCCTGTCACAATCCATCATTACCGCTACCAATTTCCGCTTTCCATTCACACCTCTTCTGCACTTTTACATTATATGCTAGTCAAGAAGACCACGTACACAACAACCAACGGTGCAGAAAAAAATTAATTAATTTTTTACTAGCACCACATATAAGATACACAAGAAACGATTAAGTAAATAAGTTTTGAATTATTATAACTGCAAATGGAACGGTACAATTATTTTAATTAGTACTTAAACACAACACCTTTGTCTGTTCACTTTGTGCTCTATATGTGGCACATAGCACATTTCACAACAAAAACAAACACAAAATAATAATATTTATAGTATGCTATTTAGATATGTATCCGTATATCTATTTAAAGTAGCTGCACAGAGACCTAAGCTCGTCAACACGTAAATCCGTAAATGACAACTAATAAGTTTTAGTGTTTCAGCTTACTGATCTTTTTGCTAAATCTGATCCGATTTGATCTGCATTAATATGTTAAATATGCAGAAATACATAAATTATTGGATGCTCTTTCCTTCATGATCACTGACTGACTTGACTACCACTGCCAATCTAAAATTGAGCAAAAATATCTATCTTTACATACACAAAAGTTGCTCCATTGTGTGTATGTTGTTGGGCAAATGAAAATAAAAATTTTTTAAGCAAAAGTAATATAACGTCAAGGCACTTTGGAAGCAAGTTGAAGCAAGTAGTAGGATGGGGATGCTGAATGCTGTGCCGCACTACTATAAAAAAAACTCTGTTTTTGTGTAAGAAGTAATAAGTAAGGTGATACGTGATCCAAGTACAAGAAGAAGTTCCTTCTCTCTGTTTCTGTCTTTTCTCTTTTCTTACATAAGTGTAATAACAAGACAAGAAAATTATTTTGCTTTGCCGTCCATGTATATACATACATGTGTGTATGTGTGTTCAATATAATATTTACAGCAACTCTTTTTAGTGAGAGAGAGAGAGAGAAGCATTGTAAGTGTAAAATGGGATGCATGCGTGTATAATAATAATAATATACATATACACTATATTGAATTACATAGTCCAGTATTAGACTTCCTATATATGGTCTCACATTATCTCTATATAACTTCAAATATTAGAATATCTACCTTAATTTAATATACGTACAATGATGAGAGGAATAGGGATGCCTTATAGTAGTAGTCAGATTGGATGGAAGAAGGGGCAAAAATATTTTATGCATACCATGCTCTTCTTATATTGTGTACGCAGTAGTTGGTTTGATCTGCTCCATTGTATTAATCTTTATGGTTATATTCATGCACACAGTATATATATATATGTGCATACAACATTCAGTATTATTTCTATCATAAAACATAATATATATCTACAAAAGAGCTGATAGTTCTTAATAAGAAAGAACTCATTTAACGTTAAAAAAGGAACCGAATAACAGAGGGACTGTGAATGATACACGCAGCATTCACTATTCACTCAACACAATAACACACACTTATTTACCCTAGAGCTCTTTCAAGTTGGACATTTGTGCCGCATGCATTGCATACATATCAACGATACAAACGAAAAATATTTGAAACCCCTGCGTGTATATTATTATTGCTCTGTGTTCTGCTTCTACTGCTGCTGCTGCTGCTGCTGCTTGCTCATTTCACAGCCTTAACCAAACCAGACTAAATGTGAGTTGTGTAGTTACGCTGAAGAAGATGAGAAATCATTCTTATCATCATTATCATCATCACCACTACCACCACCACCTCTATAAGCAGCAGCAGGAGTTCATGTCTTTCCATCCTTCCACCATTTCTCTCTCACTCTATCCGTTCCTCTGTTTCTCTGTGTAGTTTAGTAGTTTTGTATATTAGCACAAGCAGACTTTTATACTATATTATCCTTTGCATTAGTTTTTACATCATACACATAATCGACTATATATCGGCTAAAGCTTAACTTGTTCAAGACAAGAAGACATCATCATGATGATCATGATCATAAAAGAGAAAAAAAAGGCTGTGCGTGGTGGTGGATCCGTGAGCTTGGCTCGGTCGGTTGCTTATACAATTTTCTTGTTTGTAGGACATAAGAAGGGGAGAAAAATACGGCTGGCAGATGAGAACTTTGAAATTGAAAATTGTAACGAAGGAGAAGAAGAAGAAACTTCTTTTGTCTTGTTGAAGTATCATCATCATCACCACCATCATCATCCATATCAGGAATATTATATTGAATATGCCTACATTGCGGTTATAATATATACACAATATATTACTTATGTATATTATAAAGTCCACTATTTACGACGATAGGAGTATGGACGGAAGGATAATGAAATTGGTATGCTTGTTTTTTTTTGGAGGGGATGATTTTTCACGGCAAAGGACAAAAAAGAAAGAAAGACGAGGATGACGACGACGAAGACGTCTTTGCTGCTCTACTGATGTTTCCATTTGGTTATGCCATGTTATATAATATTACAATGCTTGTTAAGGAAATGAGAAGTTTGAAGCTGCTTCTGCTGCTAGTTTTTCAAACAAGCGTACACAAGTACATATGTACAAAGGAGAAAAAAATGAGATTCTTTAAAAGAATGAATTGTTGTTTGGATGTTTGAATTTGAGATGATGAAGAAAAATATAATAATAATAATAATAACATATAAAGATATACGTATATGCTCCTTTATTTCTCTTAATAAAGCGTGTAAACTATATAGAAATATGTGTCCGTCGTGTGAGAAGATATTCTCCATTCACACCAAGGAAAATAGTTGCGCTCATTGGATTACTATATACTTTTTTTTTTAAGAAAACACAAAGGCTACCTTTGTGCGGTCCCATTTATACCGTCTTCTTAACTAACTATTCATTTTTTTTTCCTCTTGTACCTGCCATCCCATCATATCATATCAAATGTAGAGCTTTATTTTATTATACACGCTACAATCTGTATGAACGGGATATTTTATAAACGTGACGCTTTTGAAATCTGCTATAAGAAGATAGATAAAAAGTAAGCACAATCCAATACACAATACAGCAACGGTCTTTATCACTTACGGCCATTAAGAGAATCAACTATTTTAAGACCATTGGCATCATATATATATAAATCTTTTAGATAAATAAATAAAATGATATAAAGGCATTTTTAACGAGACTAATTTGTTTTATATAACGTCACATTTTATGTAATTCAATTTAAAAAGCAAAGGTGCGGTAAATAAGCACTGCTGTTGAACAGCCGTAGAAAAAAAAATCCGGTTTCTGCATTTTTTGTCGAAATATTTTTTTTGTTATACAATTTATATTTTTAATCTTTAATCCATCCTAATTTAAGTGAAGAGTGATATGAATTTTTTATGTATTTTTTTTAGCTAAATGCAAGAAGTGTGTACTGCTTAAATGCAACACAGCCTAAAAGTGATATTATATGGTGGTGGCAAATACACTAAATAAATGTAAAGATGTACTCTATTTGTCTCTCCATCCTTTTTTTTATTATCGTGGCTGTATCATCATCCTGAGCTATTATGAATGCCTATGGTCTTCCTTCTCTTCTGCTGCTCCTCTTCAACCCTGGAGCAAAATACACAGTAAAACTTGTTAAAAGAAGACTCTCACATAAAATCTTTGTTGTTGTTTGATACATTTGAAATTAGAATGGCAAAGTGGTAGGCTTGGCTTTGCTTTCATATTTCATACTTTTAATAGTCCCATTCTCTCGAGATAATTATTGTTATACACCTGGTTTACAAAATATGATAATATGCATGTATGCATATTTTACTTCTTTTACTCAACGATCAGCACTGCTGTTGTTGAAATACGGAATAAAAATGACTTGTGCTTCACACGAAGAAAGTACGAATTTGGAATACAAAGTTTTATCCACACATTTTAAAGATATTAAAATGCGAAAAAAATATTGTATGTGAAAAGTGAAACAAAAGAAGAAGCCACAAGGGTTTTTTTCATGCATGCTTTAAGCCACCCTGCCTGCTTATTTCACAAAGGATTTTTTTTATGAATTGTTTGTTACGTTCGCTATAATTCATTTTGCAGAAGTATACAATTTTCGGTAGTTTGGCCATCCTCCTACCTACCCATTTCTGTGACTATAGAAGAGTAATAATAACAAACGGGAGAAAGAATAATAATGTCTTTACGATATGTTTATGTTGCCTTCCTTTTCTTTGCATGTGTACATGCAGGTAAACAAGAAGAAAAAAAAATCTTATTACAAAAATGAGTATAAAGTTTAATGGGTACTTTGTATACATATTTTATAGCCTGGAGCAGGAAGAAATCCAGCATGACAGTCATCTTGATAATAATGTGGGATGAATTGGTCTCGAATTTATGCACATGTGTGTGTGTGTGTGTGTGTGAAATGTGAAATTTGGATGCGAACATTACATTTTGTGAACAGAGTAGATAAAATGACAGGTTTCATGCTGCTTTTGAAGCTGTTGGCTAATGGTATTTTTTCTTCATTTCTTGTACACATACCTATACAAAAAAGTATTCAACAGGTGAGAAGACGACCAGGTAAGTTCTCGTGATATCATTTCATGCCATCACCATCATCATCCTTTTAGCTACTGTTCTTCCGTGTGATGTTTGTCATGTGCATGTGCATATTTAGTAAAGGTATGAACAAGGGTTCGGGAAAACGTTGTTATATTGCAAACCTTAGAGTAGTAGTAGTAATACTGTCATGCAGGCTATGTGAGCAGCGACGACAGAACAATTATTCTTATGTAGAGAGAAGAAAGGGGTTTTCACGGTTATCTGAGCAGGAACAATTTATATCGTGATGCTCTTGTTACTGTCTATCAACTGCAAAGGCAGTAAATTTTACGACAAACCAGTGGATGACCGTTAAAATTGTTTTGTAGCGAGTGAGAGGTAACAGGTAACACGTTACTCCACAAATCTAGTGTACTATTTTAATGTAAAGTCGCAATCTTTGAAGCTATGTATCATTTGATAAAAATAGCCGAGAAATTGAATAAATCTGTCAGGATGGTTTCGTAAATACAAAAGTTAATAATTATTCTAGGCATGCTTTTGAGGAGCATGAAAATTAAAGATCTAAAAATCTGATCAAAACCGCTTGTCAGAGCACATTTTGCAAGTACAATTTTGATTCATATTTAATTGATTAATGAAGCGTTATAACAAAAAATGCTTCAGTTAAATCTCCTCATACATATACAGCATAATATATTTTGCATAGAACGGCTGCACGGAGAAAATAATATTTTATTAGACGGTACAAAATGTTACTAATAATAGGCGGTCGCGTCGGCAAATACGCCGACAATTCACTTTTATATAGTTTTTTTCATCCAAGGACAACAACAGGAGAGATAAGTGTCATAATACATAGTAGCTACTTTATAATACACAGTGCACCATAATTTTTATACGAGCTATATCTATACAACATATTAATTCAAAGATTTGGCCGATGGATAAAAAATAACTTTTTGATTACTTCGGCAAAAGATCAAACGAATTCGCGAATTTTTAATAAGGATTAAAAATTTACAACTTAAATGTATCTACACACAATTTACATTTCAATTTTAGTCTGAACCATGCAAAAAAAAGATCAAAAATTTATGATGCGTGTGCATAAGCACGCAAAACAATTTTTATATGGGCACATACAATATTGCATACTGATTTTTGGCAAGTTTTGATGGATAAGTTCAGATAAAAAAAATATTTTGCTTGTAGCTTTACTCTGATGTTATGAATGCATATATTATACAAAGGTGAAAAGTTCATAATATGGAATGAACACATACATGTATATTGGTAAATAATTTATTTACTATTACTGCCATCAGAGTTAACCTAAGGCATTGTTTCTACAACACTGAAAAAATACACAATGGCCAGATACCCGGAATATATTAACCGGAAAGCTTTTACGTTTGTAAACTCGATTTACGAAAGCAGACAAATAGAACCACAATAAAGCATGTCATTTGACAATGTCAATTGTAATGACATTACGATTATTTGTGTCTTTAAAACAATATAAAATCCTTTCTTATAAAAGGTGTGTATACCACCAAAGTCAATTCAATGTGAGCTCGGCGGCGAAACCGTCTGCTCATTTGTCAAGATAAGCAGCTCACTGTCCGAAGAAATCTTCATGAACTGGTCTTACTAAAACAAAGTTATTAATCAAAGTCATTTACGTACACATACCCATTATAACCAGTTGCTCTTGTGTGCGTGCATTGTGTATGTTGTGTTGTAATAATATGGTTTTTTTTACCCCGATGAAAATGATAATAGCAACGATTATGCATGTGAACAACAGACGACGTATGTAATCAGCGGCATCTCATCAGACAAAATTTTATTTTCAACAGAGAGTATATAAGTATGTACTCTTCCTTGGAGCAGTATACATTAAAGAAACTATGAAACATAGTTTTCGCCATCGTTTTTTTTTATGGAGAAAGTCCAGAATTGAACAATTTTTCCGAAGGTTATGGCGATGAAAACAGGCTTGATGTATGTATGCTGATTAGTAGGGTAATCAATGAATGGTGCACGGTAACGTGACATGTTGTAATTGATTGGGGCATAATTTATTAACCGGACTCACATAAGAAGAAATTCCATTTACATTATACGTACATATAGATAATGTGGTAAATGATTGTGAAACCAAATAATTCACACGTGAAAGATTTTTTAAAATTACAAATTTGCATATTTATTTGAAAGCTAATGCCAACTTGTTTATAAAAATGACTTTTTCCTTGACACCTCTTGGGCCTTTTGTTTCTGAAGCACCGTTTCTCTTCTCAAGCTGGCAGTTCTGTTCAATCTGGGAGCTTGTGGGGCAATGCGAGACTAACAAAATGACAAAGAAATGCACCATAATAATATATCCTTGTGCTTTTAGAAACAAAAACATTAAATTTTGCCTAAAATCATACAAAATCAAAAAAAATCAAAATAATTGAATATCGTATTTATACTTTCTTTGCGCTACTTGGATTGCTCGTAAGTGACGCTGTTACCGCTGTCGCTGCTGATGCTCTCGACGTGATACCATTAATATTTTCAACTCCAGCCTGACGAAAACGACACATGCAACAACAATTCAAATGCCGACCTCCAACAACGCTGTTTTCACCAAATCGTTGGTAAAATCGCTGGTCTGGTCCAATTGATCCTCTACCTTCACTAGCTGAATATTCGCCATTCATGGTACTCATTTCAGGAGAATCCTACACGAATAAGTTGTAAATACAATAATAAGTTACTGATTAGTATTAGCCCCTAAATTCGTATAATTGAATTAAATTTCACTCACAACTGGCGTAAGGCCAGAATTAAGAAAAACCTCCAAAATCCGAACATTCTCTTTTATGGTTGATACTGTTTCCAACAAATGATGTGTACTCTGTATACAAAGGTCTAAATGCATTTCCGTCATTCTTGTGGAGTATTGAAATGTTGTGTGGGAAAATATTATGAAGACAGAAGTTATTGATCGACCAAGCTGTCCAAAATCTGCTCGCAAATTAAGGTTAAATCTTTGTTTTAGTGAATATTATATGCTGAATTTCTCACCACTAAATCTAGGTTTCTAATTTCTTCTTGTTATTATATAAATGTGAGGTATTTACTACTATTTTATGCATATGATTTCAGAAAAGTTATAATTTGCAACATATTCAACGGTTTTAGGGTTGCATGCATCATCCACTCACATCACAGTAATAATTATGTACGGATGTTTATTATATTCATCCACCAAAATGATTGATATTTTATGGGGATTCACCAAATTCAATCAGTTTATGTTTATAGAAATGTAGTTGACTAAGGTTAACTTCCCATTATTTCAAATAATTTTATTTACATTAATTTATTTTAGATCTAAACCAAAAAGGGAAGCCACAGGTATAATTTGAAACGTGATGTCTCAGGGTCTGATCTCACCTGAAAATCCCAATTTGTGGTTAGACGTAGTTAGCCACCTCATTTTTAGATGTTAGCCACGCCAATTTATCCTGTCGTTGGCATTTTCAACGTATCAGTCAACATAATGCGTGCATTAAATAGGACACATTAAAATACAGTGTGATTTGTGATGATGACAAATCATAAGGATAAAGATTAAGGAACACCTGTGTCCTTCTATCTATCCAATTCATAGTTGAGTCAACGTTAATTTTAGGGGAAAAGTCCGGAAGCCGCAGAGATATGTGACGAAAGTAAGCATGTATGCAATATGCATGTGCGCATATATATGCATAGTTATAAGTTATAGGTATATGTGTAGTGCGTAAGCATAATGATAATGATCCAAATGCCATCAACGTTAACACACTCTGTGTGGTTGCAACAAACTAGCTCTGCATGTCTAGATTCGATTAGATTGTGTAGCGTTTATGATGATAACCCGGCACGAAGTGATAATAATAATACGTAGTAATAATATAGTAGCGAAAAATATTAACATCTATAGTCATTTAACATGTGATATATCTGTAATAATAATAAACAACATTTTCAGATTTTTTTATTGTTCTCTTCAATTCAAGGATGGAAAATCACAACCCTCCATGTACGAATTCCAGCTTTTTATTGTATTTTTAAGCATACAAAACAGCTCGATTCATTTTGGAACAGTACGTATATATGTATGGATGCACGTGACGATTAAAAATACAATATTATTATGTTACTTTCGCACAATTATGTACATATATTACACTTCCACCCACCACAAAACATTGTTGATTTTGTAGATTTATAAAGCTAAATTTCAGTTTATCTCAGAGAAAGTAAGGTTAAAATCTCCCATTCTATAATTTCCAATATACATATATATATATATTTAATTGTTTTGCATTACACATTTTATAAATATAGCAATTACTTTTGAAAGCTTGCTGAAAGAAAAACCAGATCATATAACGACAGTTTAAGGCACAACAGATTATTATTTTTCCTTTTGCAAGCATCTTTGGTGAACACAAAATATCTACATAAATATTTTTTTCTCGAAACAAATGCTCATTCCGCATAGAGTCATAATAATATTCAATAACAAAATTTTAACAAACATTTGGTGCTTACTTTTTAATATAATAATTAATTTATAATATAATTTAACATATAATTTTAGTGGAATATGAATAAAGTATTTAGCCATTCATGTAAATTCTCAATTTGTTTCATGTTTTAAGAAAAATTGTATTATAACGTATTTACGTATAACAAATGTTTCAAATAATTTTATATTTTTCAAAATAATATTACGATTGATCTTTATTTGATCATGTAAAAAGAAATTTTTTCCAAGCCTATCAGGCATTATAAGACGAATTATAATAATATTATTTAAAGAGAGAAGATTCGTTTTCAAAATCATTCGGAGTATTTGAAATCTATTACACAGGTAATTCTGAATCACTTTTTTTACTTAACTTATTTTTGAACAATGCAATGGGTATAAGCTAATATTCCAAGGAGTTTCATGGCTATATGAAGTAGATTTGTATGGCGTGGCATATATGAAATACAAGTCAACAAAACAAGAAGATAGCATTAGCCGAATATATTTTAGTGATGTCGAACACCACATACGCTCAATACAGTGTTTTGAAGCACCAAACCAGAGACAGGTAAAATGGAAAAAGCGGCTGAGTATTTTGTGGACTCGGATTCTAACACTTGAAGAAGTTCTGATGGACTCAGTGAATTCACTCGATAAAAAACACGTACAAAACATTCAGTTGATTTCTCAGCCTCCTTCAGCAACTTTTTATACGAATATTCGATGATTTCTCGTAGGATATCGATATCCAGACCGGATGAGCACTCGTTAACTACAAATATATTAATTCAAAAATATTCTTTTACACATATGTAAGTCACAAAGTCAGTATGAAAATGTTACTAGTACAAAAAATTACCAATAGAAGCACGACACACAATGGCTGCAATTCGGTTTTCGTAATTCCAACGTCGCATAATTTTCACTTTAACATTGTCTTTCCCAACATAACAACCAGTCTCTTCGTCTATTTGAAAATACAAATTTTGCATGAGAATATATCATCAATATTCTAATAAAAAATTTTAATTGCGTACTATCATAAATTAAATTATGGCATAGACCATACTATCATAGCGTACATTCAAATGCTGTATTATGCTTATGTGCCCAAATTTGCCACTCCACCTTAGCCTCACGAGGAAGTCCAGGGACAACGATGTATTCAACTATAGAATTATTGGTGCGCTTTTCAAGTTCCTGGCGACATTCCTCAATGTAACTTACGTCAGTGACGAAACAAATTCCCTGAAAACACAATTGGGTATAACATTGGAATAGGTACTTTTATTTTTTGTATTTATCAAGGATCAAAGTTGTCATACCTGTACTATGTCACGGATTTCCACTTTCGGGTCCACAGCTTTGAGAATTCTTGTAAGGTGGCGAAGTGCCAGGCGACATTCCATTCTTGCTCCTCCGGTTATTAATGTCATACTTCCTGGAATTAAAGCGATTTGCCCAGCAATGTAAATGATGTCACCGACCTGAAAATACATAGATAGTATGAAGATACATTGGTCTATTAAAGTCATTTGTTGTAATAAATGGAATAATTCTTTTAAATAATCACTTACCCAGCAAGCCTGGCTGTAAGGACCAATGTTTGCAGGAGCCCAGTGCGAAATGCCTTGGACATGCATACAATTTCGAAGACTGCCATCCCCATCTGGTAGTGGCCTGTATGCCAAAGCTTCAAGCAGTATTGCAGTTTCGGACGGAAGAGGAGCCTCAACACAAACTCTTACTGGCGGTCGTGTAGCAAAGAATTTTATGTACTCACTATTATATCGGGGATAATCGGCCAAGCTGCTAACGTAAATGCACATGCTAATCATGTCTGACAAACGAAACCCATTTTCTTCAACGACGCCTTTAAAAGTAAAAAAAAATTTAAATTTAATACCACGCTAATTGTAATTCATTTACGGTTCATGGAGAAAAACTAACTTTGTAGGTTAGTCAATGCTGCTTTCATCGGATCCACAGAGTCACAACCATCAATTTCGGAGTTGTCTTTTTTCCCATCAATACCAGCCACCCATAACCAGCCTCCACTGTTTACTGTGGTCCGGAGTAGCACAGGGAAAGTTTGACTTTCATTAATATGTACAGTTTGGCACGAGTTTTCAACTGTAGTATCTTCTGTTACATTTTGGTCCAAGGTATCTTGATCTGTTGTTGCTACCTCAGCAATTTTAACCTTTTTCCTAACTGAACAATGAATGCTACAATGTCGATTAGAGTCTTCGGAAATAACTTTATCTACAAGTGTTCCTGAAGCACAGCAGGCCATGCTTCCATCACAATTACAGCAAATAGCTTTGTTACATTCAATAAGATCAGAAATAAAGTCATCAGGAGATTTAATAGGGTATCCGCTCATGCGATCTCGCTGATGAGTAAAAAGTGTATCTTCAACAATAGGCTCCTCCTCTCCTTCTTCCAATGACTCTTCCCTTACAGGAGTCACAGTCTTTTTGACTAGCTGTAATTTATTCAATTTTAAGTATCCTACTGGAGCAAAGGCATCATTTGAATGGATAACTTTCTCGCACTCTTCTCTGTAGACATGATGTAATTTAGTTCAGGATACAAAAACAAACCCAATCCAAAAGTTTAAATTTTTTTTATCCAAATTAAAATTGATTAGTTTTTAGGCTGAATATATCGTTAAATGTCTTACATAGCAATCGATTTCTGAAACAAAGGGCAATCTAAGGTATAAGTTTCGTATTCACCACCTTCACCGCACACATTGATGCCATATTTTTCCTTCTAAATAAATGAATTCATCAATTAATATTATTACTGTATTTTCATAAAAATCGCAATTGTAAGTAATTTTCGATTAAATTTTGACTTACCGAGTCCAACAAATGTGATTGCATTTCATTAAGTGTTTTTCCTAAATGCAGCCCGGGGTTGAGGCCCAAAGAAGCCGTTTTGATAATAATGGCTTTTAGTCCACAGTCAATCATTTCTTTCAATAGCTCCGTTTGATCTCGTCTCCATAAATAGGCTAACGAAACAAGTCCAAGTCTTGTGCATCTGACCAAGTGTGAAAATAATTTTTACTTTTAATTTTGTTCCATATTCACAAAAGTAAAGTCCCATAAAATATTTAAACATTGTGATTATTTACTTACACATTCTCTACTCTTATTCGTTGATAATCACTCAATATTGCTCCAACAGAAACTCCTTGAAAGTCGATATCCGCCTTTAAAAACACAGATATATTGGTTTATACACGACCAATAGAATCATATTTGTTACCTTTAAAATTTTAGAATATAACCAAACTTTGCAAGTACCTTAATCTCCAAAAGTAATGAATATAAAAAAGAAAGAATTATAAATAGTTACCCATGTATTTGCTTTGATAATGTATGAAGCTTTCAGAGTTTCACTTTGTACCACATTGAGCTGGCTGGAGATTTGCCAGTGCCACGATTTCATGTCCAGCAGCAACACACATCATCATGTTGTAACAACTATCCTTTCCTCCACTAATNATTGAGCTGGCTGGAGATTTGCCAGTGCCACGATTTCATGTCCAGCAGCAACACACATCATCATGTTGTAACAACTATCCTTTCCTCCACTAATTAATGCTACCACACGCATTTTGAAAATAAATTTTAAAAATCGAAAACTCAAATTCTACTTTTAACAAAATATGAATTTAAACTAAAGTACTAAATTTAAAGGCAAAAAAGAGAAAATTATTGATAATAATAATAAAAGTTATGGGTTGTATTTAACCACGACCGGAATGAAAAGGTCGTGTATGGGGTTTGACGAGGATACTAAAGATGACAAATAATCAAGGGAAGAATTGATGAAGGTGTTGGCTGAAACATCTAAAGATAAGTTTGGGTCAGTACTGCTTCGTGCCATTATTTCTGGAATAAGACAAACAAGTTATTTAAAACACCCTGACATGCACACAAGCATTAATTAAAACTAAAACATTCCAAGTGCCCACTACTTACAACTTACTAAGGTTTCAAACATCTAAAACCTAGAACGAAGTGCAAATTAATTAACTGGCTTTCAAAGCTCGAAGCTTTTTAACAATTTGTTTATGTGCCTCCCAAACAATTATTATTATTATAAGTTTGGTCCCAAGATTCCGAATTTATTCAACCTGTAAAGAATCCACAAGGCACAAGGTATTAAATTTTTTTTAAATTTCTTTCGTCTCTTTAAACTCCATTCATGCACCCAAGTGCATTAAACTTTGGTCACACTAACCTGTTGACTACTCCCAAGTATCAAATATCCTCTTTGAATGCGACACTTTGACAGATTCAGAAAGAAACGTAGATAATTAATTAATTCAGAACAAAATCAGTGCAAACTCTTAAACAGAGCTTCCTCAAATTTACTCCACTGTTCTGCGAACTGAACAGAAAAGTCAGCTGTTAAACAACAACTTTTCTCATTCTTCCTCTTCTCGTTTCATGCACTACTACTTAAGTACTATCCATGCGTTTGTTCACATGCTTTTATTTATCTACATGCATGCTTGATGTATATTGATATTGATATTAAAAAATGAGTTTTTTATTGTGTAAATTCACGAGCTGTGTAGCTTCTGAGCTGTTGTGCCTTGTGAACTGCAATCTACAATGCAATACTTGATAAAAAATTGTAAATGTCTCATGTTGCCCCATTTCCTTTCCATCATCATCGTTTTCTTTCTTTTTATTTGTGAGAGTAAAGATCTCAGACTTTATTATATCATTATAGTATAAGTATTCAGTATCACGCCTTAATTTTCTCACTCTCTGAACTTTGTGATATCATTTAACGTTGAAGTGAGTACTGCTGCTGGTGATAAGTGCTAATGATCACTGACAAAGAATTTTAATGTCTTCTCAAAACGAGTCGTGCAAAACCGATGGAGTCTTTAATCTCATCTCTCTCTCTCTCTCTTTTTTGCACTTGATCATCAGCAGAGATCAAAGATCTCTATATTATATTGAATAATATACCTAGTCATCATCTCTATTTTTGCGGCCTACTTTATCCGCGACTTCTAGCTTTCATTTTTTTTACATATTGTTTATACACCGTGAAAAAACCAATATACCATGTTGGAAGCGGAAATAGTAGTACAATAATGCACGTTTATTCTACATAACGCAACATATAAAGCAACAAGAAAAAGGTTAGTGAAGTCTTTCGGGCTGTTAATGGATGGGGTGGATTGGATATTGTTGCACATCGGTATACAACACATAATAATACACAATACACACGTCATTAACCATTATCGGGTGATCTGTGTAGCGAAACTGAAACGGGAGGCAGTAAAACATTTTATAGCGTTTTTGCGAACTTATATACATTATGTGACTAACTACTTAACGCGAATCGGGATGGTAGACACATGTGAAAATCAAAATCATACTCATCATAATAATAATATATATGAGCAAGTGTGTAAGAAAATATGCCAGATTTCGAGTTTATATCAATAGTATCATTAGCAGAAATATTAGTTCGCCTTGCTTCTTTTATATAAAAAAAATACAGAATGCATTTAGTTGAAAGTTGCCTTTTCCATTGCCTGTATGAATAGGTACATATGATGATGGATGACATATGAACTTAGGAGCGCACAAGAAAGTGCGCAAGCGCTTCATAAAAATCGTACAAAAAGCACATCCAATCATCGAAATCACATCCGCGAATTGAAAAACGGAGGAACAGACTATCGTCGTAATAAGTTACTTGATAAAAAAAAACTATTAAAACTATAAATTAGCGAAAAATTGACATTATACAAAAATACAACATAAGATAAGAAACTACATTACACATTTGCTTAAAAAAATTAATCTTTTATCATAAATACTAAATTTTTTTTTGTAAAAGGTACTTTGAAAAGTTCAAGTTAAGTATTTTATTGACTGGGAAAGAGTTGTTTAAAAAATAATCGCCGCATGTACAATTTTCTGAAAGAGTTTTAGAGATCGTCACAAAGCCATTAAAACTACAAAAAACACATATAGGTAATATAAACGCAATATTTGGTATGCAATGATGCATAGTATATTATATATAATATGTATATAGAATTTCTCGTAAAAAATTAACTGAGTAGTTAGCAGTAAATTCTATATAAATAACTGTACGTAAATATTATTAGTTTATTAACATTTTGAATGCTTAATAGGAGGACAAAATAAATACACACGTTACTTTTCAGTGAGATAATAGAATAAATAAATAATGTTTGAGTTTGCATAAAAAATAAAAGTAAATTTTAATTACACTGATAACTGATTCAAAATAGGGAAATAATAATTTAAAGTATAAATGGTGCAGCTCCTGTCAATCAATATTTTTCATTTCGTTCAAATCTGAATAAGAAAAGGAAACGTATGCATATTTTTTGCCTCATTTTCATACAAATAACAATAATAAGTATATATCAATAAAATTTGGGAATACAATTTAAAATGCTATCGAGGTCAGTTACAATTCACAGTTACAACAACCACAATACCAAGTACACAATAATATTCTCATTTTCTTCAAGTTTTCTAAGAAACACAGTGAACACCAGTTGGGCGTTGGTATTACAACTTGTTTTTTCTTCAGATTTTGAAACGGTTACACACAGCAGTATCAAGCAAGAAAGAAAGGAGTAGAAACTGTCTTTTTTTGGTGAATTGATGACGTTTAATGTAAAAAAAACAGACACACTTTACTACGAAGGTCAATACACCATTTCCACATGTTTACGTTTTGGAGCTGCTAGTGCCTTCTTAATTACTGTCCAATCTTCCACAATATCAACATCATTGAGCATATAAACTAAATAGGGTCCGGACACAGTCACTGGCTTCTTCTTTTTATCGCCGAAAAGATCTATAGATTTCTTATTTTTTCGTTTCAAAGCAGTCTCTAACCAAAGTTCTGAAGTAAAGTCATTGTTTCTATCTTCTTCCAGTCGACCGATTTTTTCTTCCAGATCCGATTTTATTGAATCAAACAAAAGTTGTTTTCCACTCTAAAATTGAAAAATTAAAAAGTTTGTAAACATACCAAATAATTCAATTGTTTTTTAAATGCACTATTTAATTTCAAGACAGAGTCAGTTTACCTCGTAGTTTTGTCTTATAGCTAACTCTTCTGCATCATATTTATGGTGTACATTAATTAAACGGAATTGACGGAGGTTAGCTGTTACTTCCATGCGGATTCTCATGTTTTCTTGCAGTTGTGCTAGAGGACCCAGGTATTCTTTAGCTTTTCCTGAACGGACTTCCTCTAGTTTGGATGTAATCTGCGTCATTCGTTCTTGGTACAGCCTACAAAAAATATTTTAAATTCATATAATAACTGACGATAAAGTTAAACGACGATAACTTTGTATCAAAATTGTATTTTTAAACTCACAGCTCACGAAGATATGTGAATTGTCTCTCCAAATCTCCCAGATCTGATTGAAATTCTTGCTTCCTTGATTCAGAAATTTGTTCGTCCATTTCTGAAAGAACATAAAGACAAATAAAATCATTAAAAAACTGTTACTTTTAACCGCAAAAAATTCTTTCAAAAAATGTGAAATGCACCTGAACTGTCTTCAGAATCTGAGGAATCACTGGAGTCCGAACTGGAAGAATCCGAAGAGGAATCGTCAACTTCCATAGAGTTGGAATCCGCTCCCGTAGTGCTACAATTGGCTGACTTTGTCGTGTTGTCATTGTTGTTAACATTGTTGTTTGTACTACTACCGTTATTATTGTTACCGGCACTAGACGCACCTTTCCCACCACCACCACCAGCACTACTACTATTGTTATTACTATTACTGCCGCCACCATTATTCGTTTTATTATCACTAAAACTAGTATTATTAACGGAAGTAAGAGGATCATTATTTATTGAAGCCACTCCAGTTGTGGTATTTTCATCACCGTCAATCTCCATTGCCGAACTCCCACCTCCCAAACTGTTTCCTCTTGTCCGAGATTGTGATCTCGTCGACGTTGAGCTTCCATTATTTCCGTTATTGTGACTCCCATTCATTACACCATGATGTCCATTCGTTCTCCTGCTCGACCTCGAGGACTTTTCCGACGTCATTGTAACTGTTGTCGATGAATTGTACAAAGGAGTATTTTCTGTCTGATCAATTTTACCCAGGGCTGAACGCAGCCTTACCGAACTCGACCGCCCACTCATCCTCCACTTCAAATTTCCGCTGTAGAAATTTCAAATCGTGGTTTATTAATGAAACCACTGTAGTTCTCAACTATTACTATTACTTGAATAAAAAAACCCTGCAGTTTCAGTGTCACAAAGAAAATTCACAAACACAAGCAAAATTCCTTAAATTTCAATAACAACAAAGTACATATTTTCACATTATGTAGCTGTAACTTGGGGTCCAAATTTTTCAGCGGGTTGGTAATCATCGTGCGCGTAGAAAGAGTTTTAGTTTTGAACTCCGGTAATTTTAAGACGGTGTTTTATACGGAGTGGCCAAAAGCCAAACATCTGTCTGTCTGTACACTGCACAACACACGCACGCCAAAACCTTACTGGACTTGTATTGCGTATTTTGCAAGTATCTCCCACAAAACAACAAATCTATAATATTTTTCACTACTCCAAATTCCAAGTGCATAATATTAACACAACGGTAGTAACAGCGAACAGCTCACTGCACTGCACAACACACATAATCTCGACCTAAAAGGTAAATTTGCATTACTACAATAACACAGCTGTAGTTGCACAAATTTCAGCTTTATTTCCTATGTGTTAAATATTTAATTATTTTGGAATCGTCTATCAGTTTATTGTATTATTTTAAATAGTTAAACATCAACTTCGGAATATTAACGCCTTATCAAACAAACAGTCTATCAAATCACAAATTATTCTGTGGTGGGCAGTGCACGCACGCACCACCACCAAAATTCAAAACGGATGCTTGTAAAATTACAACGTGCACTAACCCCAATCAACAAAATTTGTAGAAATTTTCAAAGTTTAAAAAACTAAGATCCAGCAGAAACAAAATAAATTTATTGGATGATGATGATGGAAGTTTATCTGTGCCTAGCGCCAACACACGCGCGACACAACAACACAGAAAACTGTGGATTTCAAGAAGCGTGTATAAAATATAAAATCATCAAAAAAATCTCTCTCTCTCTCTCTCTCTCTCAACCAGCCAAGTGGTTGGATGGTTCCTATCAACTAAACTGATTAGGTCTTGAAATGGTTGCACAGCAGTGCAGATGATTATGAGAATTATAATGTTGTTGATTGAAAAATAAATAGGATGAAAGTGTTGTCCTGATTATAAGAGGTTTACCTACATTAAATTGCACACAACACTGTTTATTATATCAGCAACGTTTCTTTAAAGCTACTTATTTAACTGCTGAGAACAACTCTTGTCCTTTTTTTTGCTTTAAAATATCTGCTGATCTCCTCAAATGCATGCAAAGCATAATGCATGCTATAACTATGATGATGAGTGCATTCTTTCTGTAGCTGTTCTTCGTTGTTGGTAGCACCATTTAATAACAACGCTTTCAGTGATGATGATCTTGGTCCTGTTGTGCTGCCTACTAGTAATAAGTTTGCATTTGCATGCAGACAGATGCTCAATATTTTTGCTCCTCATCTTCATTTTACTATATATATATTATTGCTATCACCATGTCAGAAACAAAAAGAAAAATTTGATATTTTGTGAATTGAATAGAAATTCACAGGTATAAGGAAAAGAAAGGTGACTGGCTACGTTACGACGAATACTATTGACTATACGATACGACGCAAAGTGAGAAAGGTGGGAGAATATATTGCATGGGAATAACAAATATTGTGTGTTTGGTTTGGTAAATAACAACCAATAGGTATCCTTGTCATAGAATACATTTTTTATAAAAGAGTAGTATGCACAGGATAAGGATGGCTAAAAGAGAGAGGGTTCACGTTTATCGTTTAGCATGTTGGCAGGCAGACTAAAGTTGCAGACTGAAGATCATTGTTGAGTTTACTACTTATTATTATCGCTTGCATTGTGTATTGTATAATGCATGGCGCTTAGCATCTCGAGGTTGTTGCTTATATGGGGAATGACTAGACGAGCTGAAATGAAATGAAATCTTGATATGTGTGGTTTACTTTACTACCTATACATCTATTAAACTTGTGTGTACGTTCATGTTGCATATATATAAATTTATACACATATGTCTGGTTCTGGTTTGCTTGTTGGTAAGCAACTTGCAAGCATTATGAAAAAGCTATATGGCACTTTGTAGGACTTCTCGGTTTGCGTTTGCTGCTTTTTTGGGAGCCTAAACTGAACGGCATACTGAATTATACTTACAATGACAAATAAATAGTGGAAGGTTTATATGGGGATTATTGAGAATCGGAAGAAAATTGTGTGTTTGCGTCTATGTGAATGTGAATTGATATTTTTGTATACGCTACCAGTATAATATGCAAGTAGGTAGTAATATGGAAAAGTTGTGGCACAAGTGTACCAAGTTGGAATAAGGTAAATGTAGAAGAGTACAGTATTTTTACAAGATATAAAAAATGACTCGCCATATGAGATGTACATATTATATATATGAATGGAATATATGTTCTATGATATTATGCATCATCATGAAATATGAAATCCCTAGTAGTGGTAGTATGCTTTTTCTTTACAAATGAAATGATGTTACTACTAGTATGCATGTAATTTCTTTGTGCGTTATTGTTCCTGTTGTTTTTAAGCATTTTCATAGCGAAGAGCATTTCATAGCATAATACCCTATTATTACCACCACAAAAGTCGCAATATCTACTTTGGTTAGGCAGAGCAAGTTTTGTCCTTGTAAGTGTATAAGCGTCAAGCGTAGTAAGTAATGTGTTGCTGGGTTTTTTATAGTCGAGTTTAGGTATATATGAGGATGATGATGATGATTCATGATTCATGATGATAGCTGAGATGATATACGCCAACAAAAGCACATGATGAGCATTTGAGCATACAATGGATTTTTTTCTTGTATACTCAGCAAGAAGAGTATTGCATTCAATTAATGCTATCATCGCGCAATAATATTGTTGTATTTTTGTTGTATGTAGGAACATGGAATCTGTCATACTAAATCGTTTTTCAGCCCCATATTCTGAAAATAAAAGTGCATAAATTTAACCCGTGTATTATCATTTATCATCTCATGCTTGAAAAAATCGTGGAAAGTTTACAAGAATGACAGACATTGCAAACTTAAATGTTTTTAACATAGTCAATAGTCAATAGTGTAATGCTTCTGAACTACATTACTAACTGGGAGAGCAATTTTATTCTTTTGACATATTATATATTATGTACATTTTACTTTGGTCTCCTTATATTTTTAGTTATAGTATAGTGTGCTCTATTGAATCGAACACTTTACATGATGTATGTAGTATGTTGCATGTTTGCTGTGTGAGGTCGAGGTGAATTAATTATTGGACACCGTATTTTAAATGTCTTGTTCTAGTTATTTGCGATGGACGATAAAAGCTTCGTTGAATTGCACATGAGTTGTTGACTCGTTCTCGTGACTTCCCGTGGTGAAGGGCGAATGGGATTCGACAGTTTATTGTATTTTTTTTTTGCTATTTACACTTCCTTCCAATAATAAAGAACATTATGCACTTGCACGAGCTACTCATAAACGTGCTTCATCATCACCGCACTTGCTAGGTGGTTGTGTATTATTGTCTTTGGACCTTTTCTTAAGCTAAATAATCCTAATTCCCAAACCTTTCACCTTTTTTTCGGGCATCATACTAACATGCATAATAAAATACATACCGACGCAGTAGTACGTATTATAATTACTACAGGACTACACAGAGGCAGGTGCACAGGGGGGAAAAGAAATAACACACATCATGTCATAATCAAATGTGAATGTTATTTGAAAGGAATGATTTCTGCAAATTAAAACTTTAATTGTGATTGCAACAACAACACACTTTTATGTTCAGGTTGGATGAATGATGAATGGATGGACGGTGTAAAAAAAGTTAATATATCTTGGCATATGTAAATACAACACGACACGTAGCACTATCACAAGCATTGAATTGAAGTATTCCACAATTCAACTCTCTGACTCAACCCTTTGATTTGATATTGGCCGCTCTGTTGTCTGTATAAAAAATTATTAGTCAGCAGACCAACAACTCAATACACCTTGCTTCGTGTGCAAGTGTTCAAAACAGCTGATTATACACCACAAGGTATTCACACTCTCCACACAATCGCATGATTTAATTGTGTTCAATTAAAGTTTAAAAATCTTACTACTACACACGAAATATAGAGAATGAGTCAGGAAAATAATTGAACACATCTGTTTAATCATTCGGACAGTGATTTGAATCGTGCAGTGCGAAGTGCGAGCACTTTACACGTGCAGAATAAAAATACAACATCTCGCTAAATTAGATGTCAGTTTTCAGTGTTTTCACTAACTAATTTTTCGTGCTTCATACATACTTAAAAAGGTTAACTGATTGATAACACAAAGCTGCCAAACGACAAAAAGAAATCGGCTGGTTTCCTTTTATATAAAACATCAAATCATATTAAGTAAGCACGATAATTGCACTGACAAAAAATGTCTTTTATTAGTATAGATACCAATATACTATATCCTGATTATTCCTGATAATATTAAAGTAAATTAAGTAACGCATTTAATTCAAATCCATCATTTTTTTTAACCCAACGGCTTAAACTGGTGGTATAAAACATGAAACTTATTTCTGTGCGACATCTGAAAGAGCTCTGTGGCTGTTGACTTTACAAAACCATGAAGCAAGGTCAATTCAATTTTCATTTTTATAATACTGTGCTGTGCACAACAACATCATCGCCTCATATCCAACCCACGTAAATAAAAATATGTACTTTCATAACTATTGAAAGTTCCGTGTTTGTTGTTAAATCACACGGAACATCATACATTTTCATTCCAAAAAAAAAAATCAAAATGCATACGCATATATGTATCCATGATGGTATATTATCATATCATATCATGATTAAATATAGTGAATGTGATGATATGATATCATTCCACCAACTCTGTTGCATCGAACTAAAGATTCTTTTTCGTAAGATAGTTGATATGGCCCACACAAAAGTCAAGTGGCGACACAAGTGTTAATGATCATTGATCATCATTATAATGAATGTAAGAGATGGGAGTACATGACGAACAATGACATTATAATAAAGTATTTCTGCATTTTTATTGACTGCATAAACTTCATTTCATTACCCCCTACATATGTATTTATAAACCAACACATACAAATATAAAGGTGATATGTTTATGTTTTCATGTTAACGTTCGTCGCATGTCGCACTACATTTTTATTCTAGTAATGTCAACTTCAAGTAATAAAACAGGAATCTGTGCGTGGTGATATGATGAGTAATAGTAATGATATCCTGGCTTGTTTTACCATTTAATTTTACGCGTTTAAAGCATATTAGAGTTCAGTCACAGTCACAGTGTGTGGATCTGTAAACAGACTACTCAACAGAACGAAAAAAATTCTGTTTCTTGATTAGAGAAAAGCAAAACCCATAATTCGCGTTCCATGTACATGACGCAGTTAGCCTAAAAACGAGATTTTATTCCATTACTATTTACAGTGTTTTAATTTGTGTTTTTATATAAGCAACTTGAAAAGCTTAATTTTGAATACCATAGCATATACGTGTTTTGATATGATTTTGTTTCTAGTATACTTGCAACTTGTGAACAATTATACAATCATTTTAAATAGGTAACATTCTAAAGTCTCAGAGTTTTCTAAAGCCTGGTAGTTCTGTGAATTTAGGGTAGCCTACAATTTACCTGTTGCCTGTTACGTTATTAATATATAGTATATAGTTGTTTGCTAATTATGTATTATGTTTGACAGAACGGAAATCCGAGGCATTGTGGGAAATTAAATATATGAAGAACCAAAGAGGATCTTGATTGGATTTCTAATCGGTCATCGCGTCAAACATATTTGTCGCATTGCCGAATGCATAAATCCAAAGCCTGAAGCAGTCCGCTTGTGATTGCATTGTGCGTTTTTGTAAGCGTCAATATTATGTAAAATTGTTGAAACAATAAACATTTTCATAATAAAATTACATTAGTTTACATGGGCTATCATTTCAATATACCAATAACTTGTTTCTATTTTGCAGCCGGTTGAGGAACAGGGTACCAACACACACGTACTTCAAATCGGCAATCGCATCTTTTTCCAGTGAGTATACCTGCTAATTTCAAAATGAATTACAATTCATCCTACAACCCGTCTTCCGGGAGGATATCCCGCCTGATTAGTGAACAGGCAGATCTCATGTGCAAAAATAAGTGTGGCCACTACGGGAATAAGGTGCAGGAGGGATACTGCTCCGTCTGTTACAAGACTTACAAACAACAACAGCAACAAAGTAGTCGTTCCTACGGCTCACGAGATGAAGCTTTCGGGCCGGATGGCACCACTGCGTCTGGAGTTTTCGGAAGATCTGGATTTTCTACGCTGCCCAAGTCAGCAAAATTGTAAGTTTACATCTTTTATTATGTAATAATAATAGTTAAGAAATGTTGGGTGTAGAATACAAAGAAAGGTGTAAAAAAGCAGAAAAATTATAATAGATAAACATGTACACCGAAAGATATAAAACAAAGGTGCAGTAATTCACTCCCGTTTTTTCCAATATGCGTCATGCGTACGTGATAAACATTTTATTTCCTGAGCGAAATTTGTACATGATGCCGCATGTGTCTTAAAACACGTGAATTTTTTTAATAAACTGAAAGTAGAATTGAATGTTTACTCAATTTTTTAACCAAGTTTAAAATTAGCAGGACTCATTTTTCTAAATACTTTTCATGTAAATCTTGATGAGATTAGTACTACCTCAAACGTAATAATAATCCCTGTCTTAATTGGTTGGTAGAGAGTAGACAATATGAGTAAAACATTTGGACGTCTTTTTAATTATTGCTTACCAAAGCCACGGTGGGGAGGAGATAATAATTCTCAAGCAAGTGATTTTGCAAATGATAGTATAGAGTTAATAGTTGCGGGCTCAACACAGTATGTTAATTAAAAATATAGTTAAATGTACATAATATTATGCATGTATAAAAATGATACCATCTTTACTAATATGTGGATTTTATTGCAGCAGGACAGATACTTTATCAGGTAATAATTTAACATATATATTTCAGGTCGCTTGACAGTTTATCTCCATTAACCGGAAGTTTTTCAAAATTCGAAGAGAAAAAGAAGCAGCAAACTGACCGAAAAAGCAAGTCATTCCGCTCAGTGTTTCGCAAGTCACCCACACCATCATCCCCCCAACCTGGGAAAAAGTCACCTGACAGTAAAAGCAGTAAAGATGGACAGCAACAGCATGGCGAAGCAGGAGGGTCTCCGAAAATGTCTCCACACAAAGTTGCAAATTCGGAGAAAGACCTAGTACGGGATGAAATAAATGGGTTTTTAGCCCAAATACCTAATCGTCGTATTGTGGTTGATGTAGTGTCCAAAGTGAAACAGTGTGAAGAGGTTATTTTGGAGCAGCTAAGGGGAGGAAATGGTTCCATAGATGAGGCCTCCGATATTATACAAGATTTCTTTAAAAATTTCCAAGCAAAAACTGAGATAGTTAAGTGCTACCAAGAAATTAGTTCGGAAGACAAAGAACTTTTAATGAATTTAATTGAAAAGTACCTGACGGTCAGCTTATACAAGGAGCTGTTTAGTCCAATGTCAACTGCCACAGACGATGAAACTCAAGATCTTGAATTGCAAACAAAGTAAGTAATTAAAAAAATACTTGATGCTCGTTGTTAATGTAGAAAGAATGAAATATAAAAAAATACAAAAAATGGGACATACTTGTCGAAATTCTCAGTGTTTGTGGGCAGTAGTTGTACTGTAAATTGTGATTGCTTCAGGAAAACATGTGCGTTTTTTAAAAGGGAAGGAAAGCTAAAAAATTTAATAGTTTACATAGAATGCAAAGTCAGGATGCGTGTTACGACATTTTCTCCATGTAACTTCAAACTTGAAGCTTGCAAATGATTCCTCTTTTTGTTAGTGAGATGCAAAGGGTGATGGAAAGAAATAAAAAGAGAAAATAACACGGGTGACGGAGTTTAAGATCTTGTTTTTCAGAATTTTCCACAGCGTTATACTATAACATTCCGTTACAATTTGTTTTTTAATACTTTCTCTTCTCCACACTATACATATAGGTTGCCGAATCGCTGATCATTTCGGCAATTCCTACAAAAAAGGTTGCACTCATCGCAATCGATTGGAACATACACTTATTTCTTTTGTCTGAATATAAACAGAAAGGAGGAAATGATAATATAAAAAATAAAAAAACATGAAAATGCTAATATAGTAAATGTTAATAGTAAATGTTGCTGACTCATTCCATTTCTGCTCTCATTGTTGGTTTTTATTTCTTGTGTGCTTAAAAATGTGAAAATAAAATGAGGGATTTAGATTTCATGAGCATCAACAACCCCACTTTACACAGGAGAATAGAATAGACAATATACTTTTGTTATGCAGAGATCCATAATAACGTTTTGGGGCGAATTGAGAATTCCATGAAATTTGCAAGTTGGAGAATGCTGAGAAACGTTGACTCACAGGGACTTTTTTAATCAGATTTTTTACTCTTCTCTTGACTCTATCAATGAAATTGTTTGATGAAAATGGTGACCTTTTCCAGTATCTTTTATCTTGTTCATAATATTTGGCTTCGCTTGACATTTATAGTTGAGCACGCTGTTGTATGCTGTAGAAAAGACGAATTCCGAATAGTGAATATCCTAGCCTTAACTTAACAAGCATAAATTTTTCGCACATATGATATGAATATAATTAATTTTTTATTAGCTAATTTTGTACATATTATAACGATTGCAATTTTGGTCATTTTGCATTGCATTGCGATTATCATATTTGTAAATGTGATATAATTATTTGTAATGATTTCTAATTTTAATAGAATACGTCAGTTGAATTGGATTACCTGCAAGCACCTGGAAGTAGCTTTGAACGAAAGAGACAGAACTGTACGAGACCTGGTTTACGCTTCCATTAACGGTTAGCCAATTCAAACTATCTACTTATTGTCCCTAGATTTTTGTTTTCATTTAAGAAATGGTTGATTTAAAAAAATTAAATGCCATTTATTAGTGATAATTGGAATGGACTCTGTAAAACCACCTCAAGAAAAACTGGCTTGTATCACACAATGCAGTCATCATATCATTGAAGCATTAGGAAAATCGAAACAAGGTCCCACAGCCGCAGATGACTTTCTACCAACGCTTATTTACATCGTTATCAAAGCTAATCCCACCAGACTTCAGAGCAATATCAATTACATTACCAGGTTTTGTAATGCTTCCCGTTTGATGCGGGGAGAGGCTGGATATTTCTTTACCAACTTGGTAAGTTTTTAAAGAAAGTGTCTTCTAATTTTGTCATGCTGTATATCATTTGCATGGCCTCAGTAAATGTTGGGGTAAATTGATAAAAGATTAAATTTTAACATTTTTGTTTTCTCAAAATTCCAGTGTTGTGCAGTATCGTTCATACAAAACATGAAGGGTGAGTCACTGGGTATGCCTGACGAGGAATTTCAAGACTACATGAGTGGAAGAACTGTTCCAATGGAAAGTTGGGAAAACTATTTTTTAGAATCAATTCATGCAATGGAGGAAATGTCAAATGTTGTCTCGGAATTGGAGCTGCGGCAGCAGGAGTTTTTAAATAACGTGGAAAAGTTTAAGAAAAACATGACAGATAAGCAGGTACACAGTTATGTTTTTTAAATTCCTCCTACAATCTTAAATACTTAACTCTCTAGTTTTCCTTAAAAAGTATGATTGCACTCATGCATTTAATTCCATTTTGTCGACAAAAGTTGCATTGAGTTTTATGTTCCCGTTTTGGGTGGCACTGGCACACTTGCATAATATTCCGTTTTTCATGCTTTCTCAGTCTCCAGGCAAGTTGTGTGCCATACCACGTTTAATAACCATCTCAATTAAAGGGAAATAAAATGCTAAGCACGATATTTCAGACTTTCCCTTCTTTTTTTCTTGAGTCATTTCCTAGAGATTTCCGCTTATCTTACTTGGTCTTACTCGACCAAGAAGGTACTTTTGCATACATCGTAAAATGTTGAAATGACTTTCTCTAATATGTGGTGCATATTGTATGTAATTTTCATTTTCTCCCCCTTGAGTAAGCTCACAGATTTATAATATAAACAAAATGCATAGTAAAAAGAAGGTGGATGTAAATTTAAGATTAGTTCTGCTGATGAAGATGAGAAGATGGTTTAAGAAGATGCTATAATTAGTTGAAAAGTTGACTTGAGAGAGGAGACACAATTCTATTCCAATTGCAATATGATACATATAATATACTAGTACAACACCAGTCCAGTAACGCGAGAAATAAGAATATAAGGAAAGGAAATCGGAGTTTTATGAACTTGCCCATTTATTGTCACTCGAAAAGAAGATTGTGTTATCCTTATTTTGACTGCCATTTGCATGCATAAGTAACTCTGTCTCATAAAAAGCTTAAGTGGACTTGGATAGGGTTTAATTCTCTTTCCTTTATGTATTCTCCTTGTGCTGCTCCAAGATTTTGTTCCTACTTTCACCCTTTCTCTGCATATTAAACCAAAACTTCCTTCTTTCAAAACAATAAAATAGGTAGGCAAAAGCCGTGTCGTATAATAATAACTCTGGTGCGAGGAAATAAGGTGTAACTAATTTTATGCATCCATGTCCTTCTTTCTTCTCTGTCTTATACTCTTTATATGGTAATGAATGAAAATGCTCACGAAAGACTATTTTAATTCGTTTAAAGGACCGGGTAACCGAGCAAGTGGATAAGATTCTCAAGCGTACGCCATTAACATTTAAGCCGCGTAAAGTCCCCACAAATATCGATGAAGAAGATCCCGAACTAAATGAAACTTCTCTTCCATCACCTCTCAAACCTGAGGTAAGTCTTATGTGCTTTGATTTAATTGTACTCTTACAGTTTGTGTTTATGCAAAAAAAAGGAATATATCAACAGAAATAATTTAGTCAACTGGAATGGAATGCAAGTAAACGTCATAATACAAGTAAAAGTTTTTGGTTCATTATTTTCTATCAATCGATTTCATGGAATTTTTCCAAGCATATAGGAGGCGATTTCTCATTATAACTGATTTTTTGTTTTAATTATTGATGAAGTTCATTTCGAAGAAACCGGGTTTGTATAGCATATATGTACATACTATAGCGAAGAATAAATTAAGTTTCTTCGAGGATTTAACCAAAAAGTTTATTTTTTTCAAGAATCATTATCCCATGAATTATATAAGTACATACGCGCTAGAATTCCTTGCAGGAAGTTCATTTTGGCAGCCAGAAATTCTCTTCATTATAAAATCTATGCGTATTATGTGCTTGTGTTGTACCTTTTTTTTACCTTTCGTAGACAAAAATTGAGAAGGAAATGGTATTGAATAGGAAGTACAAAAAAGGAGTAAGGTTTTTGACTATGCATACATATTGAAGTCGCTTAACCACGGCTCATTTACCACGGCTAATGATAATGTTTGAATAAATGAGAATGTTGCAGCATGCATGCGTGTCGTTTCCTATTTTAAAATTCTTACGTTTTCAGTCGTCGTTTTACTTTGCCTTCCTATAAGAAAGGTATATCGGGCGCAATATGGGCTCACATTTCACATTAAAATGTACGTATTATAAGTATAGGTGCATAGGAAGCATCTTAAAGGCAATGTTATTACTATTATTAGTGAAAAACATACTGCATTAGTAACTGAATATTTTGTCAAAGTATTTCCTTATATATGACTAAATAAATGTAAACGTGCACAAGTAATTTTTTCCTGGTTTATTTACGAATGTTTGTTGTTTTTCTTATTCCCTGAATCGGTACGCAATTGTATTTCGATACAAAATACAACCCAACCCACACATCACACCATGTAGGTAGTGAGCATCGTTGGAACGTCAAATGGAGTAGGAAGCGACTCGTGTGTAACATTATCAAGAGCGACGGAGGAAGAAGGAGAAGAAGCACCCTCGATAGAAACTCAAGTTGTTTCAACTTCTCAACATGTCAATGTAACTGGAAATGACTCTTTGGGAGAAAATAAAGAAGGCAAAAGTGGAAGTACAGCAGAACAAGTACAGGAGGACCATATTTTACCCCTTACCCCACCACCATCATCGCTACCAACATCTCATTCAGCTAACGAGAACGAGACTGACTTTACAGACCAACAACAAGAGCAGAAAAAGACAGACGAAGTCGAAGAAGAAAAAGTGAAGGAGGAGAAAGTTTTCACTAGTCAAAAGAATCAAGCGTCATTAATTGATGAGGAAAGTAAACTAGATGATAAAGAGCAGCGGTTGGGTGCTGTAACAAATTCTCCAGAGTTGCAAGTTGAGACTACTGTAGATAATGATGTAGTAGTAGAATCAAAAGAAAATGAAGAAAACTTTTCTTCTCATTCTGATGACAAACCTGAGGTTACACAAGAAGAAGAAGAAGAAAGCGGTGCTAACAACCGCAATGAACCTAAATCAGAGGACAAGGTGGCTTAACATTTAACAACAAGGATAGTAATTTCGCGTATTCGTAATTTTAAGATGATGAAACCACGCAATATGCAAGTCTTATCATCTAAATTTTTTCAGGTATGATTTATTTTTTAAAATTGAATTCCTGAATTTGTACTGCGGGCGAAATAGTGCAATATTTGTAGTATGCAATTCTCATTCATACAACCAATCATGGTAGATAAAATTAACTGAGAATGCTATACTGTTTTAGCCGATTTTGTTGTATGTATCCACTTAAATATTTCTGTCTATCTTTTGTGTTTAAACTAATAAAAGGGTAATCATGTTAAATTTCTAACATTATACAATACAATACAACATGTGACATGTGCCGTTGTTATAGATGAAATGTTTCTTTTTTTCGTTACTATTTATTCATAATAATAATTTATTCTTGTGGGTAAGAAATATTGTTAATTTAAAATAATTAATCTAATTATTTAACAAAATTAAATGAAATAACAATGTCGTACCAGTAGACACAATAATCTGCAGAGACAAGGAGTATGTTTAATAAATAACTATTTATAAATATTTAAAATTGCATTTGAAATTGGGGATTTATTTTACTGACCATCATTCATAATATTCTTATGCATCAACACGATCTACTACTGTATGTAAGTTGTCATAAATATTTGGCCACACGTGTTCGTTTTTGACAGTAGGAGTATAGTCAATAGTGGAGGCTAAGAATTTTGTTGTACAATCACAAGAGCGGGTGAAACACCGGCCATATGTGTGATTGTATGTATGCATGCCAAAGATATGTATGCATTCCGACCAAAGTACCTAGTTTAATGATGCATTACATATTGTTACAAATTTGACAAGCCAATCACACATGGTAGGCATTCATCCATACATACATGTATATACACTCATTTCATTAGTGAAAGTTTCCACCCCTCCTCTAATAAGATACCAAGATTGAATTACATTCAAAATATTTGTTCAAAAGGTTGTTAGCAGAGTGATCGTCCATTGCCAAAATATTTGCCTTCTTGTTTCCTTTTGTAATTCCACATTGCTGGAATGGAGGGCTACTTAAGACTACATATGTTGAGCAAAGTTTTATTTTAGGGCATTTTTGTAAATTTAGTTCTTCCAAAATCCTAACCATTCCTTCTTATCCTGCTAAAGAAATTTTTATAGATAAAATTACAAAGTATTTAACATTTTATTCTGTTTAACTTATTTTAAAATGTATACAGGTATATAATATGTATGTACCGTATTCTCTCTAAACATAGCCCCTCTCTAAAGAACGCCCTCCCTTTCGGCTCAAGATTTCCAACGATCGCCCGGGCGATGTTTAGAGGGAATAAGGTATATATATTTTCCGGCTTACGGAGAGGAATGCAGATCGAATACTTTGTACGTAGTATGTTTGAAACATGAGCCGTTAAAACCGTGTAAGATTTTTTGAGGTGCCATACAATTTTTTGGAGTCATCATTCTCATTATGCCATGTTTCAAACTAAAAGATTCCAAATAATATGACTAGTTTTCCAAGATGAACAATATATTTAAATGCCCGTTCAGTTAACTAAACCTAACCCTTTTCCTTATCTCGTCGTGGTCTCTGAAATAATGCATTTGTGTAAAATGTTGTTGAGTGTAAAAGTTTATTACTTGGAAGATATACGACCTGCACACTCCAGCAGAAGACAAGAAAGACATCAAAACAGAACACATTGTAAACATTGCAGTCATTACAAACTATTACACATTTTACACACACAACACAACATCATCATATCAGCCAAAATCTCTCTACATCTTTGGTATTTCAGTTGCAATATGTATTTCGGGAGAATCTTATACTATATCCCGGCTGGCATCATAGGGCTGTGAATGTATACATAAAAGACATGTATGTACATATTTGAATGATGGAATGGGTAAAACGTGTGTGTTTACACTAAAGACGTTTGCTCCTGAGTTTAAGAAGGTCCACAGATTCCAGATCTTAAAAGATTCATGATTTGAGCACATGCAATATGTAATACTGCTGCTGGCTGGAATGTGTTTAAAATGAGACAAGCAACGAAGCAACCGAGTCATGAGCTTTTAAATAATCTCACTTTGTTCTTTGCTTGTAAACTGCTTGTAAATTCTGTTGCATGAGCATATGGATGAAAGAAGGAAGATGAGTATAGTACAAGAGACAAGTCCAAGTTTAACAGGGAATTACTTACACGAACATAATGCATTAATCCAAACTTGTGTGCTTTTCATGAGCAAGTCGTTTTTACAATAAAAGTCTGTCAAAGTAACATGAAGTTTGCCTGTTGCTGGAGCAAAGACATAAAGAAGCGCATACGTATTTGGAAACTGCTCATGGAAATACGTCAAGATGCCGAAAATAGCATGTTAATTTCTCGTATGTGCATTGAGCGTTCATTTAATTGGGAACTCTACGGTTCAAAAAAAAGTTGTGACTTTGCAGGTGAAAAAGAAATATTTAGCAAAAATCTTTCAAAGTAAATGATGTGTAAGTTCCTGTGAAATCATTTAATTGAGTGGGTGTTGAGTAGATGAGTAACGGTGAGGTGTTTGTTTATCACGTGCTGCGTCTTAATATACAAATATGCTTGGTTTGGAATAGTTTGGATGGATGGACCTGAACGATATGTCAATGTTTTCAAGACCAGGTAATCACATATAATAATTTGTTGTTACAAAACTATCTTACTGACACTTGATTCTGTTTACAAACATAAGTTTCATTTTACCCCATAAATATACGAAACAGAATTTAACTTAGAATTTATCTCTAAAGACTGATATAACTGAAAATTTATAAAAGTGATTTTTTTATAAATCAATAAATTACTTTAGAATATACATTAAATTAAAAATATGTTGGGGCAAAATAAATTAAATTAACTGTCCTCCTCTTGTCATCATCATCCCCCTCGCTCTAGCAGATCCCCTCAATCCGTCACAAAGGCTGTTGCATTTAGCTTCATCTGCATAAAGGCACATATTCGATACGCTGTCAAATATCCGTCTTCCTCCTGGACAACGAATAGGGTCGGAATGACAAATGGCACAGTCTCTCTCTGATGCAATTTCATTGGAACAAGTGACAAATCTTGTGCAGTCAACAGGATGTGGGTAGTTGCCATCATATTTCTCAGTGCGGTCATACCAATCGATCGGAGACTTGTCAGCTGCATAAAAACATAATATTTATAAAAACATTAATGGTAAATACTTTTAAAGTTAGAAAACGAACCAATCGATCGCATGTTTTAAATCTTTAGCGGAAGCAAACACGCAAAGCAACAGAGTGACACCTATTATAGTGGCGACTGAATTCATCATTTTGGTGGAATTTCAAGCAACACCTTTTGGATCACCTTTGGATTTTCTGACACACTGCATCACAATACGATGTATGTAACTGTAAGTAAGTTGAAGCACTTGAATTTTTACACAAATATGTTCAGTGCGCAGTGCTTGCAATTTGAAGATCAATTTGAAATTCAAATTCAATATCTATACCGATTCCTGAATGAATATTTGTAAATACATAGATTTAAATAGATTGATACCTAATAGGCTTCTTTTTATTCTTATCCAAGTATAAAAGACTTTTGTTAATCGCAGACTTTGATTTTGATGATAAAAATTATCTCTTCATTCCATTAATTTTTAATTTCGGATGAATTGTACGCAAATTAGGTGAAAAAAGCGTTAACAGTAAGTAAGTGAGAGTGAGGAGTCGGAATATTTGGAATCATGGTTCAAAATGATAATGCATACAACTGGAAAACTATAGCTGACAAGAAACAAATGAGGAGACATGCGTGAAAACACATGAATTTACTTGTATCAACCGCTGCAAAGAGAGTAATATGATTCCATCCATCTATCCTCTTGTTTTTATTTCTGTATGTAATTGCTTTGAAACAACCAATAATGTGCTTTTCAGCTCATTCCTCGAAGAAGAGCTATTCAACTCAACAAAAACAAAATTAATGAACTTTTAAAAACTCATCCTTGCCATTTGTTAACCGTTGTGACACAACAGAAAAGTATAGTTATTATTATTATTATGAAAGTATAATGGTTTTAGGTTTTGCAATTGAATTTATTTTTCTTAGATCGGAAATCGCAATCCGGAAAAATAAAGATAAACACAAACACGCAAAATATATCTATATAAGTCGACTATAGACTATATAGGAAGACATAAGTGTACGTTTTACGCATTTTTTTCGTGATGAGTATCGTGTATGCATGTGGGATGTTGTGAAAAACGTATTATCCAAGTAATCATCCGTTGTTGTAAGTTGTAATACAATGGCTCAATACACAAATTCTTTCTTTTTATGAGTTTAGGTTTTAGGCATGTACGCACTTTTTTGCTTTCATGACGACAGCACCAGGAATTTTTTCTCTTAGTGTTGATAACATTTTGGCTTTACTTCACGCTACGGGAAAGGGATAAATGAGCAAAAAAAGTCTTGAAAATCTCGTATCTGTCTTAAGTCTCCATTTACACTCAAACCAGGTCAGTCAAAGAAAGAAAGAAATTTCAAGATCTTAATCTTTATAGTTGCTGTGTGTAATCACACTACAAGCAATGAAGCGGTGTAGTGTTACATATCTTGTCTCTGTTATGTAATGCATTATGAAGTAGCGGAAAACTGACACTTCCTTTCACTAATTTTGCTGTGACCGTTTTTGTCTGTCTGTCTGTGTTTAGGTTTTGTTAGCAGAACTTAAATAAAATTGTTTGCACATGCATGTTATTTTCAACTATATAGTCTGACACAAATTTTGAGCCAGATTCACAACATTACTTTTTTGCAAAATCGTTTACTAAAAAGTAAATGTTAGTAACACATATTACATTCGATATTTTGATATATTTCCGGGTTTGCAGGATTTGTTTAGGTATTTCACTTTACGCCCGTTTATGTGACCGTTGTTGTGATGATCCTGAACGATTTAGCCGAAAATGTATGTGTTAATATGTCTAAACATTGCATTCATGAATTCTTGAGCCACCTCTGCACGGAGTTTAGTTAGACATGTTCCCTCGTTCGTGTGTGTGTGTGTGTGTATAGTAGTAGAGTAGTATTAAATGGGATATAAAAAAAGAAATTCGTAGGAAAGATTACTACTGGCAGTCAAAAACCGTTCGATTTTACAAAATTGAGATCATTTTTGCTTTTACATTTCATAAAATGCAAGTTCCCTATACATGACTGATGTTCGGATTTCCAGTCAAAACAAGACGTTTTTTTCTGAGTTAAAATGTAAATTTTAACACTGACAAGTACGTGAAAACTAACAAAAAAAAATTTACGCTTTAACAATTTTGTCGAACATAATACACATGTTACATGAGAATGGTAACATGACAGGTTTGTCAAATTTTTGACGAAGTACATTTTATCGCGGTGGATGTATAAAAATTAATACATTAATTTGGAGGGGACGGGCAGTGGGCGTGTGTGCGTATTTCTGTGGACGGTGATTAAGTGACTATGATATATTACTTTACTGCGCGTAGCGAAAAAAGGGTCGTTTTACTCTTTTTCCGAAACACATCAAAAAACTTGCTTTTCGTCCCTGGAATAAACAGTGTCACAAGTGTACTAATAGGGAAAGGAAAGCGAGAATGACATTATTTTTTGGTGGAGTTATTGGCATTGCATGCGACACGAAGAGCTACATAGAATGGGTGGGCTACAGAGTTGAGTTGAGTTACATTTCATATTATTATACATATACACAAAGTTGCGTGAGGAATAAGAACGCATTATATATTCCACATACACTTGCACTACTGTTTTAATAAAAAGTGTGAAATATGTTCCGTTTTGGCAATAAATCTCGTGGCTGTCTCGGAAGTCTGCTTTTTAAAAACAAATGTCGTTTCACTGCCTTTGCTTGCTTGTTTTCATATGAACAAGTAAAGAAATAATTATTGTTTGTTCCTCCGAACCGAATTTCGTTGAGAATATGCAGGCCTAGTAATAGCATTGCATTGCAAGGGAAATGCGGGGTGAACTTGAGCTAGTTTTTATTTATGTACTAAATACTTATCCATGAAAATTATTATGCAAACAATCAACAGAGAGTTTATATAGTGAATAGTAGGTAACTACTTCTAATTGCAAGTAGCTCTAATCCAACCTTCACTGATGATAAGTGAATCAGGCTGAAAAAAGGAATCTTTCTTTAAAAAAGATCAAGCTTTGCAGCAACGAAAATAACTTTTTGGATCTGAACAGATCCCAATTTACTTTTTCTTGTATGGGATTTAAAAGGAAAGCCAGAATGGGTAACGCCACTTAATAAGAGGGAGTATGTATGCGAGCTGATATAATGATGAAAAAGTAAGGGAGCAGAGAAAAGGACGGAACAAAAACATTTTTATGATTTATTAGCATAACAATTTACGTTTCTGCTACGAGCCGGAGGCTGTTGCACTCTGCTCTCTTCTGTTGAAAAAACGAATGGTTGTGTGCACACATACAACATATATGTTTTTGTCGAGAGTTTCGGGTGTAAAGATCCCATATAGCACGCTGCTCTTAGGAAGGCCGACGACGACATGTGTTTACTTGTAGTATCATCAAGATCGTGGCATTTTGTTATTGCGACCTTTTGCTCTTCCTCCTGAGTAATACATTGCATAATAAAAAGTAGGTATGATATGATGCATATAGGTATGTACATTCGTAGGTATATGTTATGTTATTATTTATATAACACTCATGTTTAGTTAGAGAACAGCTCCAGATTCGTGTATATAGTTACTAGTAAATTAAGTGTGAAAATAAAATTAGTCCGATGAGTTATGCAATCAAAATGGAATTGACTAGTAACTTTGTTTACTACTTCAAATAAAATAAAAAACGAAGCAAAACATCAGGCTTTCTAATAAGCCATAATATATATAAGAGCTTGATAAACTTCCTGTCTGGATGCTTGTTACCAATTCGGCCAATTTCAATCAGAATATCATATTGCCCCAAGGCAAGACTAAATATCTCGTTGCCTTTGCTAAACTGATTATAAGTATGATTCAATGAAATAATGACCTCACAATTTTACTGCATAATATATTATGTGTATAAAAACAAGTTACACTACATAACAAGGGAAGTCCGACATGCAAAGGAGGTTTATTACTGATTACTTTATACGTTTGAATATGTGTATTGCATACTATATGAATGAATTATTCAAAATAAATTTCAAAATTTTAATGAGTAAAAGGGGAATTTAATGGTTGAGTGCAAATGAATGAATGAGTAACGTGCGGATAATAATAAACTGGCTATATTCACTCAAGTTAAATCAACTTAGGTATTACGTTTTACTGAAGGGTAACACACAATTTAAAGGGTGTTTGTGTGTTGCGTTGTTACTCTGGCATCCATGGCATGACCATTTTGGTTGATTTGAATGACACTTGCCTATGATGTGTGTTATCTTGCGATGCAGTGATGGATTAAATGCAGTTGAAAAGAAACTTGATGATTTTTTTGGGGAATATAACATAAATATAAATGTATGTATACAGTATTTATACATATCGTCATCTCCATGCCGTCATTCGTCGAGCACATTTCAATCATTAATTTTATCAAGTAAGTTTTTATAACCCAGATCATGGAGAGTTTGGATGAATAATTTCATCATTCCAACTCATCAAGTAAGTAAAAGCACAGCCCAGCAGGAACAATGGATAGGGGTAAATTCTTTCTAAATTCATATATCCTTTTTCGAATGAGAAATGGAAATTACCACTCTCTCTCTCTCTCTGTTTTGCCTTCTCGCAACCGAGTTCTAGAGACCTTGTTTTGAATAAAAAAGACAATCTTTACTACTCTTGCACATGGTACACAGACACACACAAAACAAAATACAATGTCCCGTAAAATAATGTATGTACATCTCTCACTGGAAAGTGCGTGCATGGAAAAGGCAGGGACATAGAATAACAAAACAGCATGTATAGTAGTATATTATATTGTGCAA